>JAOWBR010155434.1:0-12925 GCA_028571145.1 Dionaea muscipula
GGTTTTCACACACCGTTTTCACGGGATTAATCTCCTCATTACCAAGTACGGGTTATAACCCGGAAACTCGACATTCGGTATCCGGGTCCCGCTCATTTATGGCGTCAAAGTTTGCCAAAAATCATTGTGAAAAACCTACATTTCGAACAGTATATGAGTGTTTTAATGTAAATATGAATTAGGTTTACTGTTGTATTGAAGTTTTTTTTTAAATAAAAAATGGTTAAACGGCCGTATACAGCCGTTTATGGATTAAATAAACAATTGTGTACGGCCGTACGGTTTTTTTTAAAAAAAACAGAAAAAGACATTAACGGTTGTATACAGTCGTTTAAAGTAATGTTAGACGTCTGTATACCGCCGTCATAATTTTTTTTTATAAAAAATAAAAAAGACACATAACAACTGTATATAGCCGTTTAACATAATCTTAAACAATTGTATATTGCCATCAGATTTAAAAATCCAAAAAAAAAAATGAAGAACAAATATATCCGGCACATCCGGTGGAGCGGGTGTGCGCGGACGAAGCACACCCCATAATCTGCTCCTCATAAATCCACCTACTACCATAGCTGTTGCTGTAAATTTCCGTAGCTGTAGCTGTACCCAGCAGACCCCGATGATTATCTTTCGCTGCAGCCATCACTACCTTGCGAAGCCCATTCCCCCTACACTTTCCTCTCCATTGCCCCACTACTTCACCCGCCACCAACCTCTTCCCCCCTCACCAACATCCACCGCCGCCGCCGCAGTTCTGTGCAGCGGTGAAGGCAGCAGCAAGCTCCGCGCTCAACTCCGGCCATGGAGGTCTAACCATGTCGCCAAATGTTTATCCACCGACGCTTTCGTCGTTGCACCCGATGATCGATATGGCAGCAAACAGGTCATCAGCCTCACTCCTCGTCTTTATGATTACATCCTCAGCAATGTCCGCGAGCCGGAGGTCTTCTCCCCTACCCTACATTATCCCCGTGGACTGTTGTCGATTCAGAATTCTGTCATATGACGCTCGGATTTTTTTAAAAAAATTTCAGATTTTGCGACGATTGAGAGAGGAAACCGCCACCATGCGGGGCAGTCAAATGCAGGTAGTTTGATATTTGCGTGTGGATATTTTTCCTTTTTGAGGGAGTTAATATCTATTGCATTGTTTGGATTGCTAATTTGCAGCTGAAATTGGGAATTTTTCAAGAAAAGAAATGTTCGTTTGTTTTTTTGAATAGGTGTCTCCTGATCAGGGGCAGCTTCTGGCGATGCTTGTTCAGATTCTCGGGGCAAGACGGTGTATAGAAGTTGGGGTTTATACTGTATGTGACTCTGCTTGCTGACATGGGTTTTACTTGTTGTTAAATATCTTGAGCCTTGTGTATGGCCGGCATTCTTGTTTGTTGAACCAGCCATGCCTTGAAGGATTTTACAACATGTGGATGTATAGTGTATTTCTTTATTACAAGAAACATAAAACATCTTGGCCTGTTTGCTTATTGATAGATTTGAATGGTTGATTAGGAACTTACTGGCAAGGTGCTTATGTGCATGTCTAGTTTATGTTCCCCTTTCATCATCATCATCATTTTCGCAACCTCTTTCCACTAGGTGGAGTCGGCCACACGTATTCGTAGAATACGTGCACACGTGATCCGAACTATGCCAAAAAATCCGGTTTGTTTAAACTTACAGGCAAGGTGCTTATGTACGTGTCTAGTTTATGTTCCCGTTTGTTTCATCATTGTTTGTATCTCTGTCAAAAACCCCGAACTATGCAGCAATAACATGCTCAGGGGAAATCTCTGAAGTTTAGTGCTAACTAATATTTGTCATTATGCACTAGGTTGTAGGTTAATAAATGCAGTACCATGCCTAGCAATTGTAATTGTCTTATACCTTATTCTAGCGCTTATAATTCTTACCTTTAAGTGTTTACTTTTACTTCTTATTCTCCATCTAAAAACTTGAAGGTCAATTGTTAAATGAACAAACTATGAGATTCGGGTTAGATAGTAAAAATCCTTGATAGATGCAGGTTATTAGAAATCCATTGTACAAGATTCCACCCCCTATCTGCATTGTGTTCTTGTTAGACCATTTCTAGTCATATAATGTCTCTAAAAGTTCAGTTATAAGTTGTCATGCTTTTTGGGCTTTCAGCTTTTTTTGGTTTGCTTACTAAGTGCTACGAATTTCACAGTTGGTGCACTGCTAGTTACTTTTTTTGGGCCATGATGTTTCATACCAGCCACAGAACTGTCCTTAGTAGCATGAAGCGGAGCGGGAGTGGGGGAGTGGCAGATCCTAGATGTGTGGGAGCGTGAACGGGAGCGTCTAGTATTTTTTATTAAAAAATATTTATTTTAATGAATTAATACTTTGTATTTGGTCATAATAAACAATCGGGCATCTTTATAATTAAGATATACAATTACCCAAAAAAAACATTGAGATAATAAAATTAGTTAATTAATTGATACAATTCCTCCATAAACCTTTTATTTTTCTTCCATTAATAAAATACCAATTATTTAACTAGTTTTTACCCTTATTGTTTTCTTTTCTCTCCTAAAGCACTATTAAAATTAAAACTTAAACCTGACCTTTAGAGGGAAACGCAAGGAAACGCGTGTTCCCGTCTAGACGGGAACGTGTTTCTCCTAGTTTCCAAAGATGGGAGCACGGAAACGTGGTTCTTGCTGGGGAGCGTGGCATAGGTAGGAGGTTCTTGCTACTAAGGAACTGTCTCTTTTTGGACATTAAGGTGTCTCATTGCACATTGTATTTATGTGTTTTCTCATTTTCCTGCTTACCATCTGCTCGTCATTCAGGGATACTCATCCTTGGCTGTTGCGCTAGTCTTGCCAGATTCGGGTTGTTTAGTTGCTTGTGAAAGAGATGCAAATGCACTTGAGGTTGCGCTTAGGTACTATAAGCGAGCTGGAGTTTTTCACAAGGTGACAGATCTTGCTCTCTAGCTTTTATTCCATTTATTTGATGTTGATGCCCAATCTTGTATTGTCTAATATCTTACCTGTCCTTCAAATATGTTACTTCTACCTTTAGGGTTTTGTTACTTTTGTATCTTCTTAGTTGTTCTGTTGAGGGATTTGTTTCCTCAGTCATTTTCTTTTTATTTACCCCCATATGGAGTAAAGATTTGAAGCAACAGATTCTACTCATACAGGCAATGAGTAGTCTGGTGAAAATGCTGTTGATATATTGCTTCCTGCTATGAGGGAGAAATTTATGCTTGACTCATTCTATGTCCTTTTTTGATGATTACTTGTAGAACTCTTTGGTTCAAACATGTTACTATTTTACTTTGAGTTCAAATTTGTGGCTGGGGGTTGGTCTTAAAGACTCAAGTTATCTAGTCTTAAGAAGTCTTTCTAGTTCAATGTATAAAACTATGACTTGAGTCATAGTGGGACTGGAAGATACTCTGTTTACTATTTACTGAGATGCCATCACTCTTTGTGTTTTTTTTTTTTTTACCTTACCAGCTCTTTGTTTCAATAATTCTAGCTTTAATCCTTGAAGTTTCTTCAATTATAACTTAGGGGAACTTGAAAGAGGTTCCTTCCCCCCACCATCATTTAGGAACACTTAATCATTCTTTGCCTCTGATTTATTCTGCATGTCTGACTAATACTGGCTCATATTTTTAGATAATATACCTGGAGATTGTCCTACCTAGCCGTACGTTTATGCTTCTTTAGTCCACGTAATATTTATGCTTATCTCTAGGGATATTTCTAGTGAGGTTGCATTTCCTGTGCGTGTGTCCATCTTTTCTACATTTTGAAATGATGTCATTATAAGTCTTCTTAACCTGTAATTTAGGTGCATCTGAAACATGGGCTTGCAAAAGATGCTCTGAAGTCCCTACTTTTAAATGGAGAAGCTGACAGGTCTTTACCCTTCTCACCATTTATATTGTAATGGCATCGGAATTGGACGACTTTGTCTGTTTCTTTTTTGATCAAGAACTTTGTCTTAGATGCTGTACTCTGTGTTTGTCTCTCCCCTACCTTCTTCTAGCAGCATAATCTAATCAGGGAGTCTGATTGGATTTGTACTCGATGGCGTGGTTACTTTTTGTTATTCATGGTAGATGTAACCAGTATATGATGTACTTTTTGTTTCCTTGATTATCTTCATGCAGCTATGACTTTGCATTTATTGATGCTGAGAAGAAGATGTACCAGGAATATTTTGAATTGTTGTTGCAGCTTGTAAGTCTTAATCATGGCAAGAAGTTGGCAACTATTTGATTAAAATGTTTCAGAAATTCATATTTTCTGTAGTACTTTCTCAACATTAATTTCTCTTTTTATCTGTTGTAGGTAAGAGCTGGGGGTGTTATCGTGATCGATAATGTGCTTTGGCATGGGAAAGTTGCCGATCCTCTGGTTTGTCTCACTTGACTGCGCCCGAAGCCTTGGCCTGCAATGGGAAATGCACTACCCTTAACTGCTTTCTCATATGCTTTTTCTTCCCCTTTGGTGGGAGTCTGATTTTGTAGGTGAATGATGCAAAGACGATGGCCTTGAGGAAATTCAACGCAGCCATACTAGAAGATGGGCGTGTTGATATCAGTTTGGTAAGCATATATAGGGTCATTTTGTCATAAAAGTTTAAATTGATTTTGCCAGTTCATCTGTATGTTCAGAAATTCCAATGCTATGAAATGTAGGTACCTATCGGAGATGGTATCACAATTTGCCGGAAACGATGAGTCTAGTTGGTGGTTTTGATGAGGATTGTCATTATATGCTTGTTTCATCTTTTGAGCCACAAAGATCATGTTGCTTTTCAAGGTAAGGTGGTCGAAGTATCAGACAGATGTTTTTCAAGTCATGGTTACCTTGTGCATAGTCTTGGTTGAAACTTCCTTGTATGGCTTGTCGCTTCTTGCACGCTTTACTAGACTAGTCTGTGTCACCAATTCATCCCCGAATGTAAAATCATTACGGTGGTGGTGAGTCAAAATTTTGTTTGAAACTGTAAGTGCCTCAAAGTTGCAAAAGCTGTAACTGCGCCTTTCAAAAGAGAACAAATCAATTCTGGAATACAACAGATGATCGACTCATTCAAGGTTAAGAAATTATTAGGTTACAGAGCCATCTTGTGTCTTCTATGTATGAATCTACGTCTGTATCCTCGCTGTTTCACCCCCAAATTCATGGGTAGTGGGACAAACAAGAACTGGGTAGATCTCATTAACTTCTGCTTCTCCGGATCCTTCAAAGGCTGATCAAAGAGAGCAAAATCCATCCTCAACAAGAATATATCTAATAAATTCCGAGTTCATGATCAGAGGACGAGAAAATCGACAGCATCTGCTTGAATTACGGTATTCCACTTGTCAACTATAAGAATCACAGAATGTGAATTTGTAGAGCCAAGAAACCAGCATCATTGGAGCTTAGCCCCAGATTCAATATTCGTGTTGGACTACACTACTCTTTGTCATGTTGAGGATCTAAAAAGCGAACTCACATCTGCTTGAAGGAGCTCAAGTTCATGAACTTCTTCAGCTCATCATACAAGACCAGAATAGCAGCAGCACCTGTGCTCCGAAACATATTTGAAAGAGCCCCACGATAGAACGAAGTCAAACCCTCGGTCCTATAAATCTTCCTCCAGCAGTCCAAAGTGCCCTCGTACATTGGCTGCTCAAGCCCAGATTGCATCATCATTCGCCTCCTAACCGTATCCAATGGGTATGAAACCAAACTGGCTGACGTAGTCACGGCCTGAGCCACCACCCACCTCTTCCACAATGCCAATTCCAAGTTAGCTTCTTTCGTAAGGATCTCTTTCAATGTATCAAAACCTCCAAAATAGATACTACGGTGGACTACCATCCCGTGCAGTGAAGCGGGAAGCCCTTGATAAATCCCACGGATTCCTTCCTTCCTACATATGGTGCTGATGAAATGCCATATCCCACGGAACTCACGGGTTCCGTCTCTCCCTATATCAGCAGCAAGGCGAGTGTGGGCTATGTCAAGAGGATAGACAATGATTAGAGTCGTGCAACCAGCTGCACCGCCGGCAAAGAAGTTAGCAGCTGTACTGGACATGACAGGAGGGCCATCGTCACTGTTTTTTAAAATGTCCCTGTAAAGGTCCTGCAAATCAAATAATGGTTGGTCAATCAATCCTCAGTATCTGAACTATAGATCAAAGTGATGACCAAAATTCATCTTCGCGAATCAAATATTCAAATGCATTATAACATGACCGTACCCAGTAGCAGTGTAATAGAGTATCAAGCTTCAATAGTGCAACCAAGTAAGCTACAAGCATGCATCATTACCAAATAAACGAGACACAACCATAACTTTTACTCGGACAAAAATAGTAGGAACAGATATCGGAGCCACTTCAACTTATGGATAAATTTCATAGGCACCTCTGGTCTAACACTTTATTGCTCGATCATTAGTAAAAATTAGTTGCTCAAATAAATTTGGTCCAACTTTCTTGAGAAGGGAGACATTCACAAATAATCGGCACATGAAGACTGTTGCTACCTCACAAACCGAGTACATCCTATTTCAGGGCAAACTCCGGCACCTCTGCGACCCCAAGTAAATTAAAACTAACAAAAAAAAATCATAAAAACATAACAGGAGAAAATGGCATGGCTTGTGCTCACCCAAAAAAATACTTAAATTTTTGGGCTCAATTCCACAAGTGTTTGCCAAAGAGATGCTGAATCAAAATAAGGTGTCAAAAGACGAAGCCTATCCACAATAGCTCGGGCATTCAAAAAGGTCAAACATTTGCATTTTTTTTATCTCAAAGACAATGTAGCACCACCAATTGATTAGATCTTCTAAACTACCATTGCCACCAACACATGCTCAAAAATCACAACTAGCTTTCCCCCATACAGAAAATCTCATGGTAGCGGCAATATTAGCTCCAATAACAAATTCTAGTCACATGAACTTCTTAGATGATTACTTACCAACAAAAAAAAAAAAAAACTTCTTAGATGATTGGTTCAAAATTAAGCCAATTAACCACCAGCAACAAAGTTAGGTTTTTGACCTAACAAGCTTCTCTCATAACAGATAGAAACAACCTAAAGCACTACTTTTTTAGGAACTTGCCACCCAACTGAGTCGCACCAATATACTTGACAATGGTTTATGGCCCTCCCTTTCAGATGCTTGTAGTCAATATGCTAGCCTCAGCACAGATGCAATGTCTGATACAAAGTCTGCAACACCTGACTTACATGATGCCACACCCATTACTATGTCCTCTTTAGCTACCTAGATTTAATTTTATGATCCATATTACGCTGAAGTAAATGTTCAGATCAAAAATACTGTTATAAGAGAGATGATTGAAGTAACTCCAATTGAAGGATGAGATTTGAGAGGACTCAGAGGATCACGTTTAAATTGGTATGGACCAATGAAATGAAGATCAAAAGATGTGAAGTAATAGAAGACATCCTTCTCATAGTGAGAATGTATAGAACCCTAGTGGAGGACTGAAGAAGAGCATAGACAAAACTATAAAGCATGACTTGACAAAGCATGACCACATGGAGGGCATGATGCAAAATATAAGAGGTTGGCGTAGTCGTATCCGTTCACGAGACCCCACTTGGTGGGAAAAGGCTTTGTTGTTGTAGTTTTTGTGCTTGAAACCTGATGCTGGTAATTATTCAATAAATCACACACCAAAGGAGCTATACAACATGAACAAATTGAAAATTTGGAACTTTAATCGATGTGTTTGACACCCTTATCCAAGCTTTTGATACCCTAGTGGGATCTACTCAAGCATCTAATGATTTCCACACGATCCATTTGCCAAGAAAGAAAACTTAATGGATCCAAATACACCATTCAATCCATCACATCCATTTCTTCTCAAACACACAAGTCAACAAATTTAGTGCAATACTCAAATCTCTATTAATAAGGTATATCTTTTGAAGATCTTGTTTAGAAGCATAAATATTGGATATTAAACACAGCAAATCTTAACAAATGCATCGATGAGATGCTAAAACTGTCTAACACGTGAAAAAGTAATCTTCTGGTTCTAAATCAGTAGAACTAATAGGTGTAGAGTATCAATAAATGTTCTAGCTACCCACTCTTATGCATCAGTAAGCAAGTTTACAAAAAAAAAAATGTAGTTCTTCAATTTCTCTACGCGAACCCTCAGTAATGGCAGTATGACCACGTTACTACATACACATACATCAGCCAATAATCAATTATCTCCAATATCATACCTTAATAGCACCTTGTGCTCATCTACTTCGAATATTCAAGTAAAGCGGGCAGATGATCAAATCAAAAGCCCAAATATCCTTTCAAAAATTGAAATCCCTCTGCCACTGATTGCGTTGTTGGTGATATCGTTATCAGTTACTTGTGACCACGTGGATTAAACTATTGGCTTTGTGTCAACTATTTATTCGTTGATATGTTGTTTTGGGTTGGGGTTTTGTTCTGTGCACGGAGCGACCCTTGACCCTAACATGTGAGAGCCTTTGTTTTAGAAGTCACTCTAGCCGTTTAGAAAATAGGTCTTTCGATATTGACTCTACAAAGCTCACCGGCTGACTGTTGGTCATCCAGATCAATTGCCTAGAGGATTGCACTGGTGATACCATCCCAAATGTAACTATGATATTGATATTGGATCACGTCCATATTTTTGCTGAGAACACTTTCGTGGTCAGTTTGTGGTATCCACGCATCATCCAATTTAATCGGTGTTTATACTAGTCCCGACATTTTTGGATAGTATTACCTGTGTGTGTACGTATGATGGTGTTGGAGAATCATGTTGTTTGGTGGTTATCAATGTTTGGTTTACGAGCATGCATGTTATTTGATCACATGATTGACTATTTTACCCCTGAGCGATGTATGATGTATGCTCACCTATATTGTTGATTTCATTGGTATTGTAACGTGGTCATATTCATTATTGAGACTTTATGGTTGACTGTTGTAGTTTGCTGCCTTTTATTTCTAGGATAATGATACATATACAACAAAACCTACACAACAATTACATAACAATCATCTACACCATTCATTTTACTTTTTACCCCACCCATCAATATTTATTTATAATTTATTTATAATCCCAAAAAAATTCAACGGCTGTGATTCTACACAACCAAAAAACAACTAATTTTTGGTTGTATCCCAATCATTTTCGTTATTTCTATAAGTATGCTATTTGTTTCTACCAATGCCCTAGGCATTCACTCAGATTTTATAGGTGACAGTTGCTATTCACATTAACACTCATAGCTGGAGGATGCCAAAGATGTTCTGCACTAGTTTTGACCTCACGGGGATTTTTGCATTTATTTAGTAGCTATTTATTGATTTAGTTGGTTTAATTTGGAATTGATATCAGGATTTTGAGATTATACTTTTCAGATGTTTTAATATTGTTAGTTCGTTTTAACATTGATTCGACATAACTTTTATGAAATCTTAATTATGATATCATGATTTAATAAGATGATTTTCTTAATTAATTTAAAAGACTTATGTGGAATATAGTTTACATGCCGGTCACGCCCTTCAACACATCTCAGTAAACCAGGTACTGAAATCCTTATTCATTGGAAGGATCTCCTTGTCTTTGAGGATTCTTGGGAGCATTTTGATATCATCAACATGCAAATTCCGCACTTCAACCTTGAAGACAAGGTAGGCCTTTGGGCAGCGGGTAATGATAGACCCCCAATACAGTTGACCTATGCACGTAAACGTAAGAAAAATATTAAGGAGAATATTGGTGCCGAGGTGGGCACAGGGCATATAGAATGTTCAATGTTAGTGAGGCGTGAGTTTGTTTGGATTTGCCTAGGTGGCATTCTAGAAGAGGTATTTACTGGCAAAAGCAATAAAAGTAGTTAGGGGTTGGGGTGTGAGGTGATTAGGGAATTCTCTAGTTTATTTGATTCTCTGAATTGTGGAGAGCAGCCAATCTCTCTACCACCGGCCTACTTATAGTTATTTTTCCAGTTTTCAAGTAAAGAATTCAGTATTTCCTGTGTTGTTGTTTGCTGTGTGAGCTATGTTTATTGTGTGAGTTTCCGGAGTTTTATCATAGAAACTAGCCTACAGCAAGGCTAGTTTTTGTTCAACAACATGGAGGTAAAATCAACAAAGCAAAGTACTTGTCCACCAATTAAAGTCCTATTCAACAACACTACGGTATTTCATTGCTGCTTCAAAAACTAATATACCCATACACTATATCTGCCTAGCTAGTCATATAGCTTATCCAACAAACTAAACAGAGCAAAAATTCAGTAACTACACTTTAGCTAGCTGCAGTTTGAGTTGTAAGGATGCTTAAAACAGCTACATGTTATACAAAAGTTAATGTCTTAGCAGCATTGCCACATGGTCTGGTGCTTTAACTTCACATATCATAGCAACATAGCAAGGCCCTTGTACCTGGCTTGTCAAACTTGGACAAGGGTGTCACTCTTGGACTCATCAAGGCATGCAAAATCTAAAAACACTTGGGCCGTGTTTGTTTTGCAGATTAAAAAATGAAGGATAAGAAATGATGAGTAATAAGAAATGGTATAAGGAATGATGGGATAATGTTTTATATTGTAGGGATATTTTCCCCTCGACAAGTGGACAAGGAGATCGAACCAGATAAGGCGGTTTTTTTCTCAGGACCAGATCCTGCTCGGCCAGAGCCCTGCTCGGACAACCCTGCCCGGTCAGCCCTGTTCGGACAATCCTACCCGAACGACCCTACCCGTTTAGCCCTACCTGGATGACCCTGCCCAGACGTGCCCTGCTCGGTCAACCTTCCATGCCAAGGATGTTTTGATGATTTCACAATTATCCAATCCCTATAAATACCCCCTCACCCCTACCTATCTAGTTATTCTCTCTCTCTCTCTCTCTCTCTCTCTCTCTCTCTCTCTCTCTCTCTCTTTTCCTGCCTTCCCCGGTTCTCCTCGCACCCAGGAGCTACCGGTCATTTTAGGTACGTGCTAACTTAGACATCAGAGCGATCACCCAGCGGTCACACCTCGGGATACCCTTTGACCTGTTTGCTCCTCCCTCTCAGGTTCTCTCGTGGAGCGGATTGGAATCACATCTGGATCACCTTTCACTCCTCCCCCGATCGAACCAGGACTTTGGTGTTTGTCTTTGGAGGGTTTTGGGCGCGGACCGCCCCTTAGATTTTTCAGGTGCAACATTTGGCGTCGTCTGTGGGAACGTGAGTTGAAGTCACAACTATGGTGATTCCAGCGACTCCTGCTAAAACCGACCCCCATCGTTCACGCGGTGACGATTCCCCTTCTCCTCCTCCTCTTGCCAACCCAACTAATGGGGCTGGAGGCTCATCCCAACAGAATGACCCTGTCACTTGGAGAGAGTTCACCCAGATGATGACTCTTATGCTGGACATTCAGAGGAGATTGACTCTCCTACCACCAGAGCTTGCAGCTGCTAACAGGCGGGCTCCCGCCGTCCAGATAGATCCTCAGACTGAAGACCGACGTCCTGTCCGCCTCCATCATGGACAACTTAGCTCACTCCCTCACCGAGTGGATCCGTAGACCACTCCCACGGCTGATGCGGGAGATGGGAAGGAGACCCGATCGTACAACGCCACGGAGCATGTAACTCATCGACAGGTGGCGGTGACGAACCGATCCTCATCGGGACCTTTCACCCAGGAGATTCATGACGCGCCATTCCCGACGAGTCTCTGATTGCCGCATTTTGAGCAGTATGATGGTTCCACGGATTCAGAGGATCGCGTGAGCAGCTTTGAGATCAGGATGCAGCTATTCAGCGTGGACGACACCATCATGTATCGTGCTTTCCTGGCCACGTTCATAGGAGCTGCCCGACAATGGTACGCCTCCTTGGCAACACGGTCAATCTCGCGATTCTCCCAGCTGAGGGAATCCTTCGTCAGACAGTTTGTCAGTTCATGCACCCTCTCTCGGGCCGCTCCCAGCCTGTTCAGTATCAGACAACGGCCCGACGAGTCCTTGAGAGATTTCATAGTAAGATTCAACAAGACATACATCCAGATCTCAGGACTCAGTGGCGAGTTGACAATGACCGCCATCTTGACGGGATTGCATTCTGGAATATTCCTTGACGACCTCACTCTCAGATAGCCACGCAGTTTTGATGAGCTGCTTCAGAGAGCACGCAGCTTCACGGCTTTGGAAGACCAGACCAGAGCCCGGATAATCTCTGACTCCAGAGTCGAGAGTCGTCGAAGTTCCAGAGAGGACGACAGTGACAGTTCTCCCGAGAGACGCCATTGCAGAAGCAAAAGACCTTAGCGACATCGTTTAAGGTCCCGCAGAATTGACCATCCGTGGGAGGACCTCACTCCTCAGACACCACCAGCAGAGTAGATCTTCATGGGTTCCGCTGACCTCAGGGAGTTCAGCCATGAGTAGCGCCGTTGGGAGCATGCCCAGCAGCAACATCATTCAGGGACCCGACGGATAGACAACAGCAGAAGATGGTGTATGCTTCACAAGGAGCGCAGACACAGTACAGAAGACTGCAAGGTGCTGAAGAGACAGGACAGTCAGATGACCAAAGATGGACCATCCGACCCTCACAGGCGTCCTCCCGAGGACACCGCCAGGCCATCTTCCCCGACGAGGAAGATTGATGACAGACCTTCATCCCCCGCCAAGAGAGACCGCAACAGAAGGCCTGGCCCTGCATCTCGGCAAGGGAAGAATTTTGCCGTGTGCGGAAGGATTTCAGATCCGGGGAACCTGATCATCGACTGACATAGACCACTGATAGATATTAGGTTTTGATGATGCATAGAAATTGATAGATGTTAAGTTTTGATGATGATATAGATCTAAGGGGGAAGTTGATATAATCATTCTAAGTTAATGTATAGA
>JAOWBR010155445.1:0-20336 GCA_028571145.1 Dionaea muscipula
GAAATGTTTTCCACCTGTCCTAAAAGAAATACCTTTGCTCCGATCCAGGAACCCGTCTACATCAACTGATAGGGACCTTGATCTGTTGTAAGGATAGCAATTGGAACTCGGAGAAAACGGATCGATGATGAGATCAATACCATTTGAAAGAGGATTTGAGTGATCGCGATCCACATCCAAACACTCGGTTTTACTTGAGTGTCTCGAGTTTCTTTTCCCTTTCATCTGCCACTTTGAGGTACTTTCGTCCAGGTTCTGGGCAACATGGTTGGCCTGTGCACTAGGTAGATTGGTCTCATTCACTGCCTGGTTCCCCCCCTGGGATATGGTCTCAGCTTTACAATTCTGTCCGGTATCGGTATGCCCACAAGCACCACTCTCTAGTTTCAAGGAAGGAGGAGAGGAACCTGCCAGAAAGTCACAATCAACAAAACCACGGGAAAAGCAAAGGAAATGATGCAAATTCAGCGAGTATCGGTCCAAATCTTAAGCATAAGAACAGGCTGAGCCTATCCTATCCTGGCTTGCAACAGACCCATAAAGCTCCACGGGAAATGCCAAAGGTAACGTGGTGCTTAGGTCTAGGAATTTATGTCATGCATTTGGGCTTTTCACACAACCGGCCTCTCCCAAATTGAGGGTCCTTGAGGCAAGTATCAATCAGCCAATAAATGAGATTACCGCTGCTAAAACGAATAGTCTACTCAATAATAGAAAAGCAGTAAACTAACTGGCATATGCAAACAGCAAAACAACAACAATCAACAGTGTTGAGACTGAGACGTAAGGTATATGCAAACAGTAAACTAACCGGCATGCAGTTCCTCTATGTCAATTGGCACATCAAACAGATCCCCAACATCCTCATCATCGTTGAACAGAGTAACACCGGAGACTTCATTATCCTTTAGGACTTTAGCACCAACAGATTCGTCAAAAATGATAGGAACAGTCACCAAAGTGTCCAAAACCTTTGTTAGAGTACGGCGGCGATGCTTCCTTTTCAAGAACTCATGGACATGTGCTAACTGAGATCTCTTTCTCTTGAATGAAGGCATGGTATCGTGGCTTCCATTTACCGTAGTACTTCCTACCGGGTGCAAATTGTTAAGCAAGCCATTGCCTTGAGAAACAGCATCGGCCAACCCAACGGGCTCGTTCTTCCTACTAGACCCTACCCGGCCAAGATCATCAAGACCACGCATACGTTTGATTCTGTCACTGCCCTCATCGTCCGATTCATTTGGGTCCCTTTGCTTCCTTCCTTTCATGGGTGGTTGCCCTTTAATGCGGCTTGTTCCATTTGTTTCCTCATAGGATATACCGGAGTGGGACAATTCCTGGGCAGAATTGGAATTCTCCTCAAAAGCACTTATTTCCTCAGACATGCAATCGCTGTCTTTCAAATGCTCGGATGTGGCCGGCAAAACTTCAGGCCAACTGCTACATGGCTCACTGTCTGCATTATCGGAAGCAGAGCAGTTCTCGTGATCATTAGATGCAAGGGCACTTTCAAGTTCAAGAGCATGAAGAATAGCATTTTCCCTTCTAGCATATTTAGCAGCTTTCTTTGAAGAGTTCGCTGCAGAAGCCCTTGCTTTTTCAATACAATCCTCATACTCCCCGCAGCGAAATGCCTTTACCCGCCTGGATTTCTCAAGGTTATACCAATCCCTGAAGCCATGCAAACAAACAAGATAAGCCAGCCATGCATAAAGGAAAAGCTGGCATATGATGATCAATGTGATCAAATTCATGGAGAGCCTAAAGCATCAGCACCATGAAAAATCAACAAGCAAAAAGCAACCAATCACCTTCTTTTCTCATACCAAGAATTACTTGAAGAAAAGTACAAGATTTACAGGACATTTTAATTACCAAAGACATTTAACAAAAACATTAAAAAGAACAATTATATTGTGGGAAAAATTTATCGAGTGGAGGTTACGTAGGGAAACTAAAATGGCCGATAATAAGTTTGGATTCATACCAGAACGTTCTACTATGGAGGCCATTCATATTGTGCGTGGGATGATGGCGAAGTTTAGAGAGAAGAGGAAAGACCTACATTTAGTCTTCATCGATCTTGAGAAGGCATATGATAGGGTGCTACGAGAAGTAGTATGGTGGGTGTTACAGAAGGAGGGAGTGAGTAAAAAATATATTGGTGTCATTAAGGATATTGTATGCAAGGGCGACGGCATGTGTTAGGACGATTGGAGGGTTCTCGCAAATTTCCAGTTACCGTTGTTGCGCATCAGAGGTCAGCATTGAGTCTATACTTGTTTGCAGCAATGTTAGACGAGCTTACGAGGGACATGGGCGAGGATAATACTAAAGAAGGTGTAGAGAATAAACTGGGAAGATGGACGATGTTACTTGAGGCTAAAGAGTTATGAATTAATAGGAGTATGACGGAGTATACGTGGTGCGCATTTAAGAGAGAGGAGGGGGATGCTCCCTCGATTATGGTGGATGGATGGAATGTCCATAGGACAAATAAGTTTAAATACTTAGGATCGATTATACAAGACGATAGAGAGATAGACGAGGACGTAACACATAAGATAAACGCAAGTTGGCAGGCCACATATGGAGGAGACCGATGGATGCACCTGTTAAGCGGGTAGAGTCTTTGGTGTAAGAAGGTACGAGACACCGAGGGCGTCCAAAGATGACTAGGGGTGAAGTGATCCTTATAGACTTAGCCATGTTGCAACTCACTATAGAAGATACTATTCATCAGACAGGGTGGAGGAGATAGATTACTGCGATTGATCTCACTTAGTGGACGATAGGCATGTTAGTGATGTTTGCACGTCGCGGCTCAGTGAACTTTAGTGATGCGTTAGTCGGGTTACTTTATTGTAAGGCTTTGGCAGTGACTTGATGTAGCTTTAGCTTTACCGTACTTTATCGTTCACTGTTTTTCATTTGAATGAGTTGTATTTTTGTTTCTATAACTTCTGCTACTGCCTTATGTTCTTTGAGTTTTGTATTTGTACGAGTTGCAAATACAGTGCACCTTTATGATGTGTGTGATAGTGCATTGTCGCTGTTGTTTATATTTTTCGTTCATATGTTATTCTATTTATTATTATATATAAAGTTATTTTTGCTCTACCCTAATGTTTCTGATTAGTTTAGAGCAGAGCGTATTAGGTAGCCGACAGCTAGCGCATTATATTTGTCGGATCCCACGTGCACGTGTTCAAAAATGGACACGTGCGGCCGACCCCACCTAGTGGGAAGAAGTTATAATGATGATGATGATTAAAAAGAACAACATTCTACATCTTTTGTTCAGATCATTCTTTTCTCGTGATGTGTGGCAAAAGGTCTACATAATCAATGCTCGAGCCATTAAAATTGAGAAATGAACAACGCATATTTAAACTAAAAACAAACCGAGGACATGAAATGACACTGAATTGTAACTAGAATGAAACACCACAGAAAAATTGACAAGATCATTAGATGACTATGACCAAAAGAGTGTTGCTCCTCTTCTCCAGTGATAATGCTTAAAGCACAAAAGGTATCTTTGAATTGATAGAAGTTTCAATCTGCTAAACTTCATCCTGCACCCTGCACCTATCTGGCCGGAACCTCCGGGAGTAACTACAACACACCCTTTAATCTCCATGATTACGTGTTGGGTAACAGACAATCAACGTACTATACTAGCAGTATACCCGTATCTTTAACACGATGAACAATCCACCAATTAAATTAGTTAAAAAAAATTCTAATTTTCCTCTCTTCCCTCTCCCTCTCCCTCTCCCTCTCCCTCTCCCTCTTTTTTCTCCATCTCTCTCTCCCTCTCCCTCCTCACCCTCTCTCTTTCAAGTGGGTCCTCTTCTATCTCACTATCAAAATGTATCTCTCACAACTTATCTTCCAATTCAAAATCTTCACACAATATAATATTAATTTGTCGGATCTTGTATGCACGTGTCTTTCGGATACGTGTGACCGACCTCACTTAGTGGGAAGTGGTCGTGAAGATGATGATAACGACCCTTAAAAAAAGTGTATACCACAACATCAATTTTTCAAGAAACTACCAATTCTTAACCATCTCCAGAAATATGGGCATCCAAAAACTGCATAAATTCATCACAAAGAAATCGACCACACATAATGATTAAGTATGGGTATGGGCATGTTGTCACCGGAACCTCGCAGACATCTCCGCTGCACGTTGGTCATAAAATAATGCATAATCATCTCTTTTCCTAATGTTCTCGAGAAAACAATCAGAAAGCGGGCCCCTTTAGAATCATTCAGCACATATCATACACTAGATAATCATATTCACGATTCTGAATTGTTAGTACAAAGTGACACTTTTCATGCCACTCATTCATTACAGTGGTCGAGGACACATTTTCATACCTACAAAATTAAGTCAATGTGTGTGTCTCTGATACGGGCCTACTTGGGAGCGGGTGGTTGGAGGACATATGGTGAGGGAAAAAGGAATTAGAGGAAGAAGGTGAGGGATCAGAGGAAGAGGAGGGGAACAGACGAATCAGAAGAGGAAAAGATAATAGGATAGAAAAAGTTGTTCATTAATCAGCATGCCTAGTTCTATGAAAATTACAAATATTAATATTACTACTACTAGCAATAAAATAGGAAAGTCTAGTACAAAATATCTTCTGCTATTGTTTTATTGGAATATCTACTACTGATTTCTTTATTTGATTTCCATGTTGATTTTAATTAATTTTTCTTGCAAATCTAAGCCACTTTTGGGATCTGAAGATATTTTCTTCCTTATTGGATTGCAACAACATTCCCCCCCCCCCTCCTCGACGATGCCCTTATCCTCAAGGGCAGGAAAAAGAAACCGAAGCTTTGTCCAATCCATGATTGTCTTGTGCAATAATAGTAATGAATAAAAGCTACCAAAGTCCATGAAGGAGGAGGAAGGGGTGGAAGTAGGGTTGTTGGCTCCTCAAAGAGCCGCTCTTAGAGTGGCAACAACGTCTGGAATTTGCTGGCAGAATGTCTAGTACTGTAGGGTGATCCACACTGAGATTCAGAGTAAATAACTAAAGGAATATCTCTTGGCCTAGCTTGCGGGTTATGTTGTCTAACTTGTCTTCTTTCAAGTATCGATTAGGTGGAATGAGTTTTCCTTGCAACACCACTGTTTCGCCATGATCATCAATCTGTGCAAATCTGGATGCAATAAAATCCTTTGTAATCTTAGGCACGATCTCACTTGGACTATCCATGAGAACAATGCTGAAAAGGTTAGTAGCATAATCAATTTTGGAAGGAAAATCAGCTGGAGATCCTTCAACCATCTACTTCACCCATTCTGTTTGTTGTACAATTCATGCAGATTTCTGATGAAGTTGCGGTCTTGGAACAGTCATAACCTCATTAACCATGGAAGACAATGATGAGGAGTCGGGATTTGGGGATTTTAGGAAAGTTGGCAAAGAAAGTGATGAGGAGAGCAGATTTTAGGTTTTAGTGGATTTTGTTGAAGATGGATGCTAATAAGGGTTAGGGGACCGAGGGTAAATTTGAAAAAGTGGTTTTTTGATTGTTTGGTGTTGGGCTCTCTAATGTTGAAGGGGGCAATGGCTTGTCTAGTATTAAATCAATTTCTAATTCACAACATCCATCATATATGAGTCTCCAATTAAGAGCATCCATGGCACGATTGACATTTTCACAACAAGAAAAATATATCGATGCAGGAAACGTCCTATAACGAAAGATACCTTCGATTTGTCCATAAGGAAAAAATATTTTATTAAGCATATTCTTTATAATCGGATATATCTTATTCACGATGCTCAAGCGAAAATGCCTATTGTCTGAATTTTTTAGGGGCATGGTGTAGAACATGTCATCCGGCAGTTTGGTCAGTCACTCACTTATGTCATCCAAACAGTTTGGCCAGTCGCTCACTTGTGGCGACTATCTTTTGTCAACTGGACATAGTGACGACGACGGTTTTTTTTTTAATAGAAATTTCTAATAGGATATTTTAAACATCAGATCCGAGGAGAGTCGGCTCTAATACCAATTTGATACATGCCTGCTTTTGAGAGCGGATGGTTGGAGGAGTTGTGGTGAAGGAAAAGGGAATTAGAGGAAGTGGGTGAGGGATAGGAGAGGAAAGGGAGGGGAACACACAAATCAGAAGAGGAAAAGATAACAGGATAGGAAACGTTGTTCATTAATCAGCATGCTTAGTTCTATGGAGATTACAAATATTAATACTACTACTACTAGCAATAAAATAGGAAAGTCTAGTACGGAATATCTTCAGCTACTGTTTTTCCTTATTTGATCTCCATGCTGATTGTAATCAATTTGTCTCGCAAATTTGAGCCACTTTAATCCTAAAGATATTTCCTTCCTCATTAGATTGTAACAGTCTCAGGCCTAAAGATATATAAACCACATCATAACGGATCTTTTTATCCTTTCCGAGCCGAAAAGGTAGCGTTGTCGATAAAGATAGAACTCACTAAGGTCTATATTCAATCTCAAACTCCTCCCTGTTACCGATGTGGATTGGGCTATCTGGAAGACAAGGATCAGAGAGTACTCAACCAAGATACGTATAGTCATTAGTGCAACAAGTTGGATGGTGATGCTGGTGTCAGTTGTCTACTTGTAACTTCCACTTCTGTGGCATGCTTTCATTTACATGATATGCACAACAAAATGGAAGGCTCATGCTTCTGAATTCTGACTTCCCTTCTTCATAAATACTAGTTTGCTGTTCTTATTTCTCAGATGATGAACACATGTAAACGGCAAATGCATGACATCCTAATCAGATACTACATATGCAATCTAAAGAGTGGTCACAAGGGTACACATAAAATTTACTGACGAGTACATGACTTGAACGAGTGACCAAGAGAGCACATCGTCACCCATTTAGAAATAGAGACTATAGAGTATTCAGTCAAAAGAAGAGGTATTAAGATTTAGGACATTGAATAACACAATTAAAGTCAAGGAAACAAAGGTTCAATGAATGCCTTTGGACGCAGTAATGCAACAGAGAACCACCTTTGGTTCCTGCCCAGTAGCCTAACCACGGAAAGTTCCCAATGTAGCTAAAGAAACCCGAAATAACCTTTGTCAAAAAAATTCCTCAACAACCCATTCTACCAAATGCTCACACTTAGGATACAAGGCCCACAACATATTTTTGTATTTTCTCAATTTCAACCTAAGTATGATGTAACTTGCACAAAGCAGTAAGGGAAAGAAAGGAGTTTCTACCCATCTGACCATTTTACAGAAAAAAAAAATGTTTCAGGAAGGGAAAAAAACTCATAATTGGCTTGTAGCACAGCTTCACCATTAGAGGGATACTCAAAGGCAGGGGAACACAAGGATTAATACCCTCCAACTTCACCACACAGCAGTAGCTTGAAGGCAGTATAAGCATCATCAATCACTATGCATACTGCACAACAACCAGACCAATAGGCTTAAGCATCATTAAATCACTAGTATCAGCAGCCAGAAAAAAAATCTAATGCAATATAGTTCTCTCTGACCTTGTTATTGATGCGAGCCAGAGATTGGGATCGGGTGATGGGGGGTGCTATGGTGATAGGGAAATATTAGACGAAGGAGATGAGAGATTAAGAGGAAGGGGATGAGCAAGCAGGAGAAGATAGTAGAGACGTAGAGAACTGGAAGGGGAATTCATGCCTTTATAATGCTGCTAAATAATAATTAAGGAAAACTAATAAAATATTAATTAAGAAAAGCTAATAAAATATCTTTAGGAAATATTATATGTTGATCATATCTCATTACTGCAGATTTTAGCCACTTTTGGAAGCTTTGTTGCCTTGCCGTCTTTGGTAAGTGAATCTGAATCAGTCCAAAGACTGCCTTGGTTGCTCTTCCTTCTCAATCGCTCTTCCTTCTCAATTGAACCGGTTTCTTCCTCAACTACCTCGTCTAAGCCAACAACGGATGAGCTAGGATTAAAAGAATGTATCAATACCCCCCCCCCCCTCAGGATTGTCCTTGTTCTCAAGGACAAAGTGATCATCGGTCTGTTGCTTCTCCAGTTGGACTGCATAGGATTGGGGACGGATGCCTGTGTCCTTCATTGTTTGGCCTCTTTTGTTTTCGCTCAGCACTTTGGTGTCTTGATGCCTCGCAGTTCAATGGGTTGCCCTTCAAGCTCAAATTTCATAGTCAACGTGCCAAGGTTCCAGTGTACATTCCCTAATTAGGCTAACCATTGTGCCCCTAATATTGCATCATAATCACTCAATAGAAGGAGGTAGAAGTCGGTTGAAAACAACACGCCTTGTAGCTTAAGTTCCCTTGACAGTCAAGTTTGTCTCCATTTGCTTGCCACCAAGACACCAAATATTTCTCGACGGTTAGGGATGATCTTGTGCTGGGTTGCGACACCAATGGACAAAAAATTGTGGGCGCTACCACTATCAATGAGAATCACGATAGATTTGGTACCCAACATTTCAGGCACACGCATGGGTTAGGGACAGGGGGTCCCTATCATGACATGAAGAGAAATCTCCGGTATAGGAGTGTATTGGTCTGCCTCGCCAATCTCATCTTCGTCTTCATCTAAAGAGGCTTCGATCAAATCTATCAAAAATAGGCGTTTGCAACGGTTTCCCAGGTTAAACTTCTCATCACAATTAAAGCACAACTCTTTATCTCAACGGACTTGCATCTCTTCCGGAGTCGGCCGCTTAACCAGCAGTAAGGTTGTTGGGGTCTGAACCTGGGATGTCATGACTTACTTGACAGTGATTGCTGATGAGAAACATCGTGGTTCAGCAATGAAGGACAATTTCTTTTGGCTGCTTATCTTGGCTTCATGGAGTTTGGCCAGCCCTACGACTTCGGTAAGAGTAAGGGGTGCGGCAGCTTGCACATTGGCCCTAATTGATTCCTTCAGCCCGCTAATAAAACTGAAGACTTGGTGGTTGATCGTCATTCGTCCCACGCGGCTCAGGAGTCTCTCAAATTCAGTTTGGTAATCTTAGACTGTGTCGGTCTGCTTCAAACGGGTGAGATCCCCAAAAAAAATTACAATAGAGTGAGAGGCCATACCGAGCATGTAACGCTTCCTTAAATTTAGCCCAAGACTGCTTGCCCTCTGATTCTGTTAAGACTTGGTACCATAATTGTGCTCCTTCATCAAGGTGATAAGCGGCTAACGGGACCTTATCGTCGTCAGAAGTCTCATGAAAGACAAAGAACTGCTCCACAAGGCATAACCAACTTGTAGGATCACCAATACCATCGTATCGAGGAAATTTGAGACGGGAAAAACGTGGTATACTTGACAAGCCCCCATCGTTGCGACCAACTAAGTGTGCCCCCGTGGCAGGAGGTCGATGGTGACTTATGAAGCCGCCAATCTGCTCAGAAAATTTCCGAAACATCTCATGGAGTTTGGTTTCGAGTAACTCATTGTTTTCAGCTAATCTACTTTTCATTTCCGAAGCAGATAGAGCCGGATTCGGCAGTCTGTAATCCGGTCATGGTAGGGCCTGGTCCAAGGATTAATAGTGGCTCTGATACCAGTTATCCTAGGAATTGACAAGGCACTAGGTGGAATAACCAACAAACCTCAGGATTTGCCTAACCTGGATCAAATGCTCACCTCTAGTGCTTCATATATCTTACTATGTTTATCTTGTTTGAAATAGGCATGAGAAGAGTGATCGATAAAAGAAAGAAAATGCAAGATCACAAGATTCAAGAGAAAAGGAATTGAGCTTAAACATCAGAATTCAAAGACTAGTAGATGTCCACAGCCCCAATGGCATAGAGAGATGCTAAGCAAATTACAACCAGAAACATTCCAAAGAAGTTTCCTCCTGTTTGAATGTCAAGCCCAAATGGCATATGATTTCATTATTCTCCTACCAAAACCCGAAGGCGTGTTAGAAGAATGGCAGAAACCTCTAGCAGTAAAGTCGGACAGCTTCGATATCCCTTCAAGTACAAAGGACTAGCAAGGCAAGTTAAAAAAACTTTTACAGCCGGCGTGCTAAAGAGTGCCTTATTTGATATGATGCCAAAATAAGCTTCTACGGACATGAAGGCTAATCAAAGAAAGCAATTGATCACCATAACTGACATTCCAGATAAATGTAATCAAGTGAATGCCATCATAACGTACTCTTGGTCAGAGATACAGTGGAAGTAACAACAATTTCCCCATTTGAGAACTTTCTGCATTAGGGAAAATCCTACCCGCCATAATCACACACGAACATGTCACGAGAGGCATCAAACTACATCTAGATTGCAACTAGCAAGAAATCCCGCCAAACACAAGTATGTTGAGTTGGACTCTGTAGTGAAGGAATAAGCTAAAATAAATTCACAATCATCGTTGGTATACCTAGAGTTTCCCACCAAACACTTAACGAACAAATGGCAGATGCAGCAAATCATCGATATCAAACCGCCAAGACAGCAAAGACTAATAAATTGCAGAAAATCATATTCAGCGGCATTAACGCCGTCAATGCACATTCATCAATGCAGAATTGCATATCAAAACAAGTTAAAGGAGAACCTTTACACCACAAGACAAACAGAACATAAATAAGAACAATCAAGAGCAACAACGAGCAACATAATAACTTAATGCAGATTCCAAATCACAGACATGAAAAAAGGCAGTCCCCAGTGTAGTGTGCAAGCCTATCCTTACATTTCTACGAAAAAGCTGCTTCCACATCTCGAACCCGTGACCAGCAGGTCACCCATGGAGCAACTCATTGCTGCACCCAGGCTCGCCCTCTATCATGGACTAGAAAACTGACAAGAATCTAGAAGAAAAGTAGAACCCTTTGGTTCAATGAGTGTACAGCAATCAAGTGGCTAGCATATATGAAACCTACATGTGCATACTCCATTTGTCTTAGTCAAAAGAAAAATACTTTCACTTATGGAGATATATACCCTAGGAAATCCATGGCATTCACTCCAATCTGTCGGAGCAAACACCAAATATAAATCCCCACCCACCCTTGGAGCTCTCTCATCACAGCTGCAATACTTGAGGAAAGAGGGATCACATTCACGACAGCAAAAAACAGAACCAAACATAACGCAAATAAGGCTAATGAACGATAAACTTCAGTTGATGCTTTTTTATACAAGATCTTAAGAACAGTGCAAATAATACAGTTAACAGGTGAAGATTTATGAGGAATGAAGGTAGAATAAAGGACTCACACGGTTGCATCATCTCTGCCCAGAAGCTTTATTGGAGTTCCAGATTTAGGAGAAGCTAGACAACTCTCGGAAACCTCATCCAACCCCATTATTTGGCCCGGCCACCATGACCCATTTCGCCTTCGGACCCAAACCAATCCTCCAACGGTTGCTTCTACTGCCTTTGTGTTCTGTGGCTCACTTGTACTACTGACCATCTCTTCTCTCAACAAGCGAAACCCAATCCCCTCAAATAAACGCAATAGAAAATTAACAAAAGCTAACGAAACTTATATCCTTCAGTAGAACTCAGAAATCTTTCAACCAGACCCAGGACTTGAGAATCTACAAGCCTCTTCCCTGGAGAAAATGTAGAAGCCTTCCATACCTAAAACCCAAAGTAATTCACAATGAAGTCAGAAAAACACCTTCAAAAACTCGACCTTCAGTTCTAGAAATTAAAAACCCATTAATTCTTTCAAATAAAGAAGACCCAGAAGATCAAAACAAGGAAAACACCGAAAAAATCAATAGAAAAGACAGCCATAGATCAAGAAAACAAAGAGAAAAGAGAAGGGCACCTTCACTTAGCAGGATTTCCAGGTGGAAGGCAGGGATCTACCAGAGAGAGCAACGCAACTAAAAACAAACGGGTCGGCTAAAGATCCTGTTTTTACTGCTTCTTTCATCATCAAGAAACGCTTGGTTTTTGTTTTCCGTTTGCTGTTCTTTTATAGCTTTGATTGATGATTTGTGAGAGGCTTTGTCAAACCCCCCTCCTTCGATCAGTGTGCTGTGAGCAGAGGATGAGAAGTGTTGAAGAATGAACAGCACCTGTTTTTAGATCGAAACGTACCTAATTTGGTATTGCTTTCCTCCCACAAGTGTATGTGAGTTACGCAGAGAAGGTGAAGTGAAGGTTTGTTTTTCCTTTTTCCTGGATTTTGTTGGATTACTTTGAAGTTCAGTGAGTAAGGGGAAAAAAAAACAAGGGAAAAGGAGAAAACTGTGAAGAGAGAAGAGAAGGAAGAGGACAGGAGAGGATGAAAAAGGGTAGCGATTTATATCAAACCCACACATGTCTCTCATGCACCACATGGACCCACTTTGGAGACATTGTTGAAATCGATCTACGGCTGCAGATTAATATGTGGGGGGATCGCCCATAACCGAACGGCTGAAATTGATCGTTTTGGTGGGTGTACCACATACAAGTATTCAACCATTCGTATTGTGCTTCAGCTGCTAAAACGCAGCGTTGAACACGGAACCTTTTTCGTTTATCCATCAAATCAAAAGGGCAAAAAGAGCCCTTTTCCTCGTTTGCGGCTTCTGTATGGGGAATTGCAAATGGTAGAGACATCGGAGAGAGGGGACTGAAGAAGCAGAGTAGCCATGACTGGTAAAAGTTCGATATTTTTGGTTTGATTTGTATGAATTTGGTCTTATTTTGGCTTCACTTGAGCTTTGAGCTTTACAAATCAGATGATATTTTGGTGCCCTTTTTGTCAATTAAATTGATGGCATGCTTCTTCTGACGAAATTAAAGAGACCCAGATGATTGAATGGCTCTATTGTTGTTCAGTCAATGATATGGATCTCTTTGGTGGTTTATTCATCATATTGTGGTGTGGATATGTATGTTCGTTGATGAGGTGAGGCAATTGGCTTTGAGCTAAGGGAGTAAGTTCCTTACAGTTATAGGGGCTCTGGGTTCTATCTTTGAACTTTTTTTGTATACTACTATTAAATTTTGCTTCTGGGGGCTGGGATTATGAGTGCATTGTTTCCATCTTTTTGTAGTCGAGCCTTAAAGACATGCAAGATCGTCAGATTATGTAGTCTTAGCTAGACTTGTATCTTCTATGTTAGGGTGTAATCTCACTTGATATACCCATAGCCTGTGATTGCCACTGGACGAGGCTCAGCATAAAGTGGTTGAGTGTGGGTTTGTAGTGTATTTTTGTGATTCAAAGATATGTTGATCATTTTCTGTGTTTCTGTTGTTTCCTTGTGAATTATCGTTTACCATGTATTTTAAATGCACTGATCAGAAATTGTGTTTCTCCCTCCCTCTGTTCTGTTTCTGTGTGCAAAGATTACGTGCAGGAGCAGGAGATGGAAATTGAAGCCCTGGAAGCCATACTCATGGATGATTTTAAAGGTATTGAATATTACACAAGTGTGTTTTTTGCCTTGTAAATTAATGTTTCGAAATCAGCTTTAGAAAAGTAATGAACTTTTTCTGGTTTTATGTTCGATGGTGCAGAAGTTCATCCTGGAGAGAGTGGGCTGAATACTTCTAATAAATGTTTCCAGATAACAGTTTCTCCTCAGGTACTTTAAGTGTTTTGACACCAATGTAAAGACTTCGATATCTGAGAGATTGTTGAGGGATAAAATGTCAATTTTTTTTACATGTCAAATACAATCAAATTTGCCTTAACACTGCTGCATTTATATTTTGCTTTGATCTCCTTGAAACCTTGACATTTTCAATTGTATATTTAACTTTAATCTTTAGCCTCATGACTGAAAGTTGTTCCACTGTTGATTGGAACCAGAGAGTTCCAGGTTTTCAGAAGCAGAACCCAACTTTACGCTGTTGCTGTGCTTTGCCCCCTCTTGAAAAGGAGCAAACGCCAGTTTGGGTGAAAGCAGACTTCAAGGGGGAAGATGGCTGTTGGTGGAACTCTCTTTATGGCAGAATATTCTGCTCGCCCAAGTAGATATGCTATGTATCTTGTGTTGCTAATTTTCATCTAGAGGTCTATATCTGATCACGAGGCATTTTAAGCTCTTAGCTCTGTGTTAAATTGCTGTTCGCATCATCGCTCCTGTTTTAACCTAGATTTTTCTTTAAGCATTAAGGATCATTTTACCAACCTTATGTGCACTTTTTTATGGGTCCTTTCTTCTGCCATCTAAATGTGATGTGACGACTTTTTTTCAGGATGAAGATGAATATGATTTGACCTCCATTCCAGGTATTTCTCTTATCTGATGCAAATGATTGTAGTGAATGCTCTATTGCTTCTATCGGCATTCTTTTCCCATTAATTTGGATTCTCGATTAGTTTATGAACTTATCGTCATTCCCATTTCAGTTCAATTGGCATTGATCTTCTCTCACACCTGGAGATACCCAGATGAGCCTCCTCTGCTAAATGTGAAAAGGTTAGTTAGTGCATTCTTGTGCCCTTCACCACCTACGATTGTTGGTTTTATCTCCTAATGATAAAGATAAACTATAACAGCGCTAAGTGACTTGAGATTGATGATTTGTGCCCTATTCTTTTGTTGTTTGTTAGTTAACTAAGCAAGTCAAGTGTTTTCCCAAAGGATTTCTGATGTAATAACAATCCCTTGCACTTTCTCATTGTCTCTTGGTAATCACTGATGGTGAAAAAAAACATGTGATTTCTTTTCCGGCCATTGTAAGTGTGAGAATGCAAGGAATACAACACGTGCATCGAGTTATCCAATTACGTTAAGTGAACTTCGAATGCTTAATGCAAATGAATAGCATCAAGGAATTCATATAGTCAACTCCAGTTAGCAAGAAAAGGCTTGGTTTGGTTAGTTAATACCCCAGTTAGGGTTGGATAATGGATCCAACTATTCTATTTTCTTGGAAACAGATTGCAGTCCAATGTTTTGCAAAACCAGGATGCCGTGAAAGTTCTTTAATTACAAAGATAGGGTGAAAGCCACATTTCCTTGACAAATTTACCTTCAAATCTCATGGAGTTTGATAAATATAAAATAAAGTCATATGCAAAGCAAATATGAGATTAGATAGATATATGCAAAGTAGTTATTACTTCGGCTTATAAATAAAAAGTGTACTTGCTCAAAGAAAATGTGTACATTTGCATTACCTAAACCGAAGGAAAAAGGACAATGAGAAGAAAAGAATACCAAGATCATAAATAAGCAAAAGTAACGGAAACACCTCCTGCAAAAGATGATTGATAGCTGAGAATTGAACTTCCTAACAAAAGCAGGAAAGAAGGAAATTACCATACCGAGAGTTGCTTGTAATTTTTTATACTCTCAAGTTGATTGCTTTTGCCCTTTCTTATATCTTCCCACATGATGTGGCATGGCAGAATGACATGTGCGGAAGTTTCATTTAGCAGAGTTGCACAGATGAGACCTCTTGTTCCATTTTTTAGGGTGATTTGCCGCTAAATTCACTTATATGTTTTGAAAACCCGCCAAGATTTCAGAGTTATACTTTATGAGGTACCGCAAAACTAGTACTCCAAATGTACAGAAGTAAAGCGTTGGCGAAAGGTTATTAATCTGAATAGATGATGTATCAGGTAACGACTTCTAGTGATGGATGTCTATAAGCTTTGAGTATACTCTGAAGTTTGTAATGCCCTTTTTTCAGCATACGAGGGATTCCAACACATGATCTCAGAATGTTGAAAGAAAAACTTGAGCAGGAGGTGCCACTCTTTACATTTGGATTTGCACGTTGGTCTTTTATAGAATACAACATTAGTTTTACTTGCATTTCTAGAATTCTGTTCCGAGTAGCTATATTGAAAGAAATACTCTTTTGAAAATACATTGCGTGTTAGGTAGTCGACAACCGACGTACTATATTTGTCAGATTTCTATGCATGTATCCTAACAGGTATATATGGTCAACCCCACCTAGTGGGATATGGTCACGAGAATGATGATGATTCTGAGAAGATAAACTTTGAACTGAACCCTTGAAGCTTCTCTTAACCATGGCAATGATATCTAGCTCTTTTTTAACCATGACAGTAGATTAATTTTACTTTTTCCATTTACTATGTGGCAGCACCCATTCTTCTGAAGCTGCAGCTTGTCCTTCTTCGTTCATTTGTTTGTGATATTAAATGAACAGGCATCCGGAAATCTCGGTATGGCCATGGTTTACACACTAGTTTCGTCTGCTAAGGATTGGCTGGGTGAAAGATTTGCTCAAGATTCAAGCATTACCAACAGCGCGGAAGATGAGATAGCTAAAGAAGATGTAATGATTTCTTCTTATGACTCCTGATAATATGATAATGCGGCTTCATTCAAGCTTTCAGATTGGGTTAGTTCACTGCCATAAATTTTGATTTCTTGAGGAGGCATAGAAATTAGAAGGAAAGAACTTAGATGGAAAATAATGAAAATAGGTTGAGGAATATTGATGCTGTCACTTTTTGCTTTATTTGAGAGTGATTGCTATGGATTTTAGGATTAAATTTCCTCATAAAGGATAAAAAAATTGTTGGGCACAAATCAAGTAGGTTTGCGTGTCACGGCTTTAGAGACAATGATGAATTGTTTTACCAAAAAAAAGCGAATACTAACGACGGCATTCATATTAATGGTTTGAGCCAAATCTGGGTTCTGAACCACTGAATAATATACAGGTAGTGATTTATAGAATATTCGGACCAGATACTACTTCTGATTATATAGCTATTTGAATTGGTGTCTGGAGAAACTTCTCTACTTCCCAACCTGTAAATGTTTTATAATCATTCAAAGATTCCTGTGAAAGATTTATTGCTGTGGGCATCCTAAAAGCAAGATTGGTTCATTTTTTGTGATGCATGGTTGAGAGGAGACATGACTTCAATAAAGCTAAGGTTAGATAAACAACATGACTAACTAGAAGACCCCAAGTGAGGTGCGTTCAAACAAGCATCACCTAGGCACGCACCTCGGAAGAAGAGCAAAAGAAAAAGAAGAGATGGATAAAAAGGTTCTAGTTATTTTAGGTTTCTAACTAATCCACTATGCTTCTATTTTATTTGTTCATGTTGAAGTTTGTCAAATAATCAGCTCCACAAAAAGCTCAAGTTTATGTAAAGGATCGGGAAATGGTTTTATACTTAACATACTGAATACTCCCTTACGTGAAAGCCCATTGCGCTTGAAACGTGGATTATACATAGGTTCACGTAAAGGGATCGGGAAATGGTTTTATACTTTAACATTCTCTCTTACGTGAAAGTCTATTGTGCTTGAAACGTGGGTTATACATAGGTCCACGTAAACAACAACGATGACAATTAGGGATAACAAGATTTGAACTTATAACCACTTGGTTAACCAATTCTGATACCATATTAAGAACCAAGTTTACCATAAGTTTAATCTTATGGTATGAGACTCAAAAAAATAGTTTTATACTAACGTGTCCTCTCATGTAAAAGCCCATGGGGCTTGAGACATGGATTATGCACAAGTCTACACAAACAATAATTGTGATGACAACAATAATTGAGAGTAATAAGATTCGAACTCATTAGGCATGAAGGACTTACACATTGAAGAGCGACTGTGAGTGAGAGAGTGTATAATGGAGGAGGAAGGGTTCCCAACAGAACCCTTCCTTAGTAGCAGGAACCTCCTACCTATACTATGCTCCCCCGCTCCCGCTCCCTCGCACTGCACTAAATCTACTTTTGCCATCTAGGATTTGCCGTTCCCCCGCTCCCGCTTCCGCTTCATGCTACTATGAACCCTTCTTCCGATCACTCCCGCTTTCAGCCCCTAGCTCGAAGAGTAACAATCTTAAAAAGATCTTCAATAAATCCCTGCTTTCTGAAAAGCAAGAGGACTTCTCAAGTCCAATCCATCACTTGGTCAAACTAGCTCTAATATCATGTTAAGGAACCAACTCTATCACGAGTTCGAGTTTATGGCATGAGGTCTGATTCTTAGACATAATTTAAACTTCGTTAGTCATTTTTCTTGTTCTTAGTTGCTTTTGGATTCTTAGACATAATTTAAATATCATCACATACCGCCCCTTGCTTTGATGAGGCATGCACATTGTGCCTGAACTCCATGACCTTTGCCTGGTTGATTTTTTCACATTTCTCATATTTACTTGGCAATCATATGCTTCGTTCTTGAGTAGATCATTGTACCACATGGAGAACCTGTTACTGTTGAAACGTTTACAGCATGGAGGGAGAGATTCGAAGCAGAGTTGGCACTAGAGCGAGCCAAGTAAGTTTGTCGATAAGCATCTGAAAATGTAAATTGTCATAATATAACGAGGAGCTGTGAAAACTTCAGCGTGTTGATGGTGGATGACTTGTTCTCACATTCAGGCTGATGCCGGATTCTGCACTTGCAACACCCAAGGAAAAGAAGTTGGCTGGCAGAAGGTGGTTTGAAAGTGGACGAGCTGTGGCTGCTGCGGTACTTTCGTCTACCTTAACCTGTTATTTTGCTTTGCAAATGCATGGCCTCATCCATGCTTACATTTCCTAAAGCCTGAAGGAGAGAAACAAATAGCAAGATAATGTCATCCCACAAATAGTTTTTGCATCTTTGCTACTCTAGCAAGATAATGTCATCCATGCCGATGCATGGACTCATCTCTGCTCGTCTATCCATGCTTACTGTTAATGAACCAACTTTACCAAAAGGTCGATCTTGTGATAGAAAGTTCATAAATTATATTTATCTTAACACGCTCTCTCATGCAAATGTCTTTTTTGGGCTTGAAGTATGGACTGTGCACCCACCCACCTCAGAACCTATGACGGTCATATTTACTCTGATATCATATTAAGGAACTAACTTCACTAAAAGGTCAACCTTATGGTAGAAGGTCCATGAATTATATTTAGCTTTAACAATTACATTGATCGTTCTTCTAAGCATAAGATTGACATTATGATTACAGTCATCAGCAATCAAAGAGAGCCTATGCCTATCTAGTAAACTGTGATGTGTCTTACTTTATGCAGAGAGGTGCATTGCCAGCCACAGATGAATTGGAGAAGGAAGATGAAGACACCATTGACTTTGATGAAGAAGACTTTGAAGGTGAATGGTGATTCCGATTGAGGTGCTTGCTTACAGTCATGCTTCTTTCATGTCTATTGAATTGTTTGTGGATGCATTGCTTAGATGACGAGGAAGACATGCTTGAGCACTATTTGGCTGAGAAACCAGACTCATCATCTCATTCCTCGAAGTGGACAGCATAAATCAAATGAGTTGATGTACTTCATGTTTCCTCAAGCAAATACACACATTGTTTCCGAGTATAGAATCAAGGTTCTGTAAAGTTGGTTTCTCGATAATGAGAGAACTGGCATTGTTCTTCAATCTCCCTAGTAATGCTTCCTAGGGGTGCACACGGTCCAGTTCCGGTAAAATCCACGAACCGATCCGTACCTTATGGTTCCATTATTTCTGAGAACCGATCTGAACCATTAGAATCGATTCAATTTCCTGTCCGGTTACGAATCAGACATTGTTTAACTGTTTTTGGTTTGTTTGTTTGTTTAAAAATGACAATCAATAGATTAATTATACAAAATATTATATAAGAAATTAAGAATAAGCTTGATTCATAATAATGCATAATGTTATCAATGCGGCGCAGTGAAGAAAAAATAAAGCTTCGGGGCATTTTTAGATTTTTGAATAAAAGTGGGGACAATTTGGTAATTTAGAACGACAGTTCGGTTTCGGTTTTGATCCGGATTTTGGGAGTATGGAATTACAATCGAACCGATCTGTACGGTTTCAAAAAAAATTAGAACCGTAACCAATCTAGCAATCCAATGTCCAAAAAAATCGGTTCTAAAACCACGGATCCATCCGGTTTATACGGTTCACGGATTTGTTGAACACCCCAAAATTGCTTCCCTGTATTTGCTCATTATTCCCCTACCTTGGACTCTCTGCCAGTCGTGTCTAGCACTAGCAAAGGGATAGATTTTCATTTCAAGTGATCGTTTAAGTAAACATGGCAAGCATTTCCCATATTTGATATAACCTTACACCAAAGCTTAGCCTTGTCCAAGTTCAATGACGAGGCACATATACAAATTACATCAAGCAGCAGCAGCAGCATGTACAGAGATTAAAAACATGCATATAAAACTATACCTATTTTATGAGATTGTATTGTTGTCCTAACATCAACTACAAGTCCTATAAATTACATCAGTCCTCTCTCCTCAGCAAGCTAACTCTATTATGTCGTCGCCATTATCGGCCTGCAAAGGGCCACTACTATCCTACAAGTCGTTCGACTAGCCCTGTATAGCGTTTGTTAACCGACTTCATAGCAGCATCCCCTACACGGGAAGAGAGGGGGGGGG
>JAOWBR010155445.1:20346-32854 GCA_028571145.1 Dionaea muscipula
CCCCCCCCCCCCCCCCCCCCCCCCCACAACTCTATACGCATCCCTGATCCGTCATACCTTGAGCAATGGACAGAAAAGCAGCAATGGCGGCTCCATGGATCAAAGCCCTGACAAAAGCACAAAAGAAGAGACCTTTAACTTAAGAAGAATAAATGAACATGCTTCATTCACTCTTCTCAAGCAAGTACTTTATGATGGTATTTTTTTTCCTTTCTAGTTAACTTTTGACTTACTCGGGACTCTCTCTCTGATACCCGAAATCACTGGCTGCTTTTAATGCTCTCTGGTAAGTTTGTTTCATCGCTTCCTGCCGATAAAACAGTGAAATCTTTTAAGGCATCATATGCACAACGCATCACTTAGCATCAAGGAGTCATTTCAAAACTATTATTAAGAGGACAAGTATTATATATCAGAGTTTGAGTACTTTGAATGAAATGGCTAATAATGTATAATGTAATACTCTATAGAACATATCACTGGTGTACAACAACAACACAACCACTTCTCACCGAGTGAGGTCGACCAAATATATTCGTAGGATATATGCACACAGGATCCGACAATTTTAGTGTGCTGGTTGTCGACTACCTAGCATGCATAAGACATCACTGGTGTGGATAGGTTAAATTGGCAAGTTATAAGATCTAACCTGTAGCTTTGATTCAAAGTCCTCGGGAGACCATTGCATGAGATTGAACTCGTGATTTAGCTCAAGTTCTCCAGCTGCAACCTGCAACCAAGTTGATCGTAATGTTGCCTAATTAAAAAAAAAAAAAAAAAGCAGCAGTGTATGAACCTCGACAGGTACTTGGTGCTTGATATGCATACAAGAGGAGTTCAAGTAACAGAGGAAGAAACCATCTAACCAGAGTCAGAGCAACAGAGGACAAAGAAGCCACTCACCCCTCCAGCACCAGCTGCCATAGCCGGAGCTACAAGGACGCTGGCTTTTCTCAGAACCTCAACAGCTTCAGGGGTACAAGGCATGCTAGATCCTATGCAAAACCACAACAGCAGTAAAAGCCACCATGCAGAGGAGTGCTATATTGAAATGTTATCCACACAGTGAAAATGAACAACCTTGAAGAAAAAGTAACAAGGATATCCACACCTTCTACAAGTAGATGACAACCTGAATTGACCAAATTAATGGCATCAGATTGATCTATTTCATTCTGTGTAGCGCAAGGAAACGCAACATCACATCTCTCAGTCCAAGGTTTTGCTTCATCATAATACTTTGATCGAGCATATGTTTTTGAATAATCTCTGCCAATTCCCAAGAAGAAGTCTATTCAAAAATTACTGCAGGTTGCAGTCTGGTAGAAGCAAAGGGAGAATGAATGCAAGGACCACAACCTTAAGCTTCTTTGTTGAGCTTTGATATCTCTCAGGAACTGAATTTTCATATAATCAAACCCGTCCTCATCCACTAAATACCCCCTTGAATCTGAAATTTTTTACCCCACCAAGAACTATTAATAGTTCAAAAATATCAGTTAAGGAGTAGTCAACATGAATCATAAAAAGATCTCCCAAAATCAAAGAAATTCAACTATCAATTATGTAACAAGTATTCAGCGAAATTTGTGTGTTATGAGGTAAGAGGAATAAGTAATTACTCTACCGATAGATTCCCTCTCTTTTACCATCATCGTACCAAACATAAGAAGAGAAGGGAAACCGTTACCACGTGAAAGAAGGTGAACAAAATGTAGTTCAAAATGGAGGAAGAAATGTTGCACTAGGGGAACTAGTGCAAACGGGTTAGATTTCGGAAACTGTCATCTTCTTCAATTACCATTGCACGACCACTATACCACCATCGTCGATACTTCCTGCAAGTGCCATTCCTAAGCGTGTGTGCCCACCGTCTAAGCAACTTCACAGGATTTTAGCAGGGGAAGAAAGTCGTCTTTTTCATGGGGTTGTTTTTTTTTTCACCTTTTTTCTTTTGATTTTCCTGTTACCAGTTTGCTTAGCTTCACCAGACACACCTAGAGTTGCAAATTCTTTTTCCTCAATTTACACTCATAAGTATTCCTCTCCTCTTTTGACCTCTAAAATGTTTTCCATTCTATCTTTCCCCTTGTACCAAAGGGGGCCTAAGAGTATTCCATCTCTCCATCACATATGGCTACAGAATCATTTGCCCACACAAGACTGAGTTTTACCTGATACGGTCACAGGGATAGCTCCATATGCAAGCAGCTTCTCCATGACATGCATAGCAATTTTCCCAGATCCACTAACAGCACACCTAGTAAAGTCGACAATATTAAAGTGAACTAAATTTTAGCAATTTTTGAAACTAATTCACTGCAATGGGCTGCATTTGGACCTCTCAAAATTCAACAATGCTAAATTTTGAGCCAAATATGGCATGAAGAATAGCAACACCAGATATTGTGCTAAATGTTTTTGGGTTTTTGAGTTTTGGTTCCTTTTTGGTGTTTTGTATTTTATATGTAAATGCTAAAATATAGCATGACAGTACTGAAGCAACATTGTCAAATTATAGCAAACTTACACTATTTATTGCCATTTTAGCATTTGGCATTGGAGTTGCTCTTATGAGGCAAAACTATTAAGGTTAATTCATAGGTTCTTATATGTTTTTCATTTTTTCATAGCGCAATCTCTTGACTACATTAAGGGCAAGTGAACCGAATTGAAAACATCAAGTGAACCATACAATGGTAGAGGAAGCTTTTTGCTAATGATGAATTTGAGTTCCAGAAATGGTTTCACAAGGAAATGGCAAATGGGAACTGTAATTGAAACGGGGAGAAGTTTTCAGCTATGACATCAAATGAAGCACCTTAATCCCTTCAATTCTCTATTCGAGTCCGCCAGTATAAGCTGGGAAAAGAAAACCTGCAAACACATGAAATTTTTTATCAATTTGAATAAGCACACAGGGAGAGGGGAAAAAAAACACACAATCAATCCTCCTTCAATCCCTCTAAAATGAGTGACACAATTTAAACTAAGAGAGAACATACATACCCCACAAACAGGATAAAGCATCTAGAAAATATCATTACCAATATATACCAACCCAGATGCCCTTCAAAGATACATTTTCAGCAAGAAACAAGTGATAAGTCAATACTTACCAGACCATACCCTGTAGCTTCTGTGCGCAAGCTGGAGCCTGACCAGAATATCCTCGGCCCAGTAAAGCTTCCCTGCATAAAACTGTCTGTTAAAGAAAAAGCACAGACTACAGGTCTCATTCCCGGTCCATCAACTAAGTAATGCAGTACTATAGAAGACCTAGTTGGTTCACATTTTGCATTTAAAGAAACAAGAATTTCATGTCTGTTTGCAGGATTAAACATAACGACTTTGGCTAAGATCGTATGTTAAACAATCCACACAGGAGTCAGGACACTATCAATTGCCCACATCATGGGGGAAGCATTACAGATGACGAGAATTACGCCAATACTTGAGCAAAATATTGAGTGCACAACTGCATGAAATAGCACAGTTCTTGGCATATGCTTCTTTACATCTGACAAGCAACACTAGAAGCTACTTGTGTATGTCTAGATCAAACCTATAAGCAAAGTGACTGAGGACAAATAGCTTGATTTGGATATTCAATATGTACTCAGCACGATATCATGTCAGTTCCAAATGAAAAATATCATTAGATGCATCGAAATGCAAACTCCTCAATCTTTAATACTGATGACATGTCACCTCAAAATGTATATCATAAGGATCTCAAGTCAAAGCTGTTTTAGGTGATTCACAATCACCGTAGAACTGCCACTAAAGCAAGAGGTTCTTTGATCACATTACAAAAGGAATGATGATTCACATCCGAGTACTGAATCCATAAGAGCAGCAATCAACCACAGGTAGTAATTCTTCACACAATATGTATACAAAATCTGCTTGTGGTTTCGAGGTAAAATGAGAACCGCTTACAAAGAAAAATGAAAACAATACAAAGATATAATATCCAATATAAAAGTGAGCAAAAGCAAGAACTCATTCCATGCATGTTTACATTGGACATAATGGAAAGGGAATTGTTAAACTGTCAAACTTATATTCAGAAAGAACAAAACAAGGGAAAACTATGTCTTGAGCAAGGAAACATAATGCAATCAATAACTTCTAAAATACCAAGGGTAAGTTACAATACATGGAAACGGCTTTCCCCACCCTCCAAACCCCAAAAAACATGCAAGGATTCAACATACAAATTAGTGCTCCGAGTACCTGAAAATTACCAGCAAGACGTCTATATTGCCCAAAAAGATACCCCATTTCTCGAGCACCAACTCCCACTTCCTCAGAAGGAAGATCCTACGGCAACCAAAAGTTAAACCAGATAATGTTATTGACACCATGCGTCAGAAATTGAACTCCAACTGTAACATGTGAATCTCCCCTATACCTGATCGGGACCCAAATAGCGGTACAACTCAGTCATAAAGCTCTGGCAAAACCGCATTATCTGCCAGTACAAGAACAGAAAGCATCATTATTCTTTTTGTTGCAAAACACAATGTCATGGTGAAACCGCATTGTTCAAACGAAACAAACCTCACTGTCAGTTTTTCCTTTTGGATCAAAATCACTCCCTCCAGCTGCTCCACCTAGCTTGTAAGGTGATAACGCATTCTTGAAAGTCTACTAATTCAGAAAGGAGATGAACTGTTGAGCAATCAGATGAAATAGAGACAATTTTCAAAAAGAAAAGAGGAGAACCGAGGAATCAGATACTGTAGTTCTTTCATGATAAAAACTAAAGACACATGTTCCACTCACAAATCAGGAGTGATATCTTTAAGATAATATTAGTTAAATTAACCTCTTATTGCAGAAAAATGAGCTATTTAGCAACCATATGCATGTTAAGGAAAATATACTAGAGAAAGAGATAGACAAATAGCATATAACCAAATAAGGGAAGCTAAACTTAATAGAGGTTCTCTCTTCATTACGCAAGCTTTGGAGATTGCAATCTATTAAAAAAAAAAAAAAAAGAGTAGACCAAAGGCGTCAACTGCTCATCTACGCGCAGAGAGTAGTAAAGTAGGGCAACACATTCTAACCCCCTGACCTGCCACAAAACATACATGAGGGACCTAATTTGTCCAATCTTAGATCAGTACTTCAAATATAAAGGATGCTAAGAATGTGGATCCCCCGCAGAGAGATGCTTTAAGCCTTTAACTGCTCCTTGTAAATCTAGAGGATGCAACTTCATAGTAGATGAATGGCCCAACCCACTAAAAGACCAGCAGGAAAGTCAAAAACAGCCTGATATAAAATGATGGGAATCAATTCTCACAAAGGTTGGGCATCTCATGAACATGAGGAGGATTTTTCAAGTTTTATGAAGATCCCATCCCACATTGAAGACTCAACAAGCATTCAACCTTTTAGTCTGGTATGGATGAAATGGCTCAAGAAAATTTGGTGGGAACATATTTGGCAGCAGAATTCCACTTTATCCTTCTTAATTTAATAGAATCCAATAGTCATGGCAAAAACGGAAGACAAATGCTGTACACCATTATACAACAGCCTGAACAAACAAACTATAGACTTAATCAATGTATCTGAGAATGCAAGATAAGACATTACGACCCAGTTTAAGTGGAAGAAATGAAAAAAAAAAAAGGGAAAAAAAAGAACCAAATTCCAGGGAAAGGGAGAGAGGAACATGTGAGAGGGGATGTGAGGAGCCTGAACAGCAGTAATATGAATTATACCTGCTCAAAAGCAAGACACTTGGCGATACTCAGATTCATGGATGGATGAAAGCGAATACCACCCCGGCATGGACCCAAAGCCTGATTGAAATGAACTCGGAAACCTCGATTGACATGAGCTTCCCCTCGGTCATCAACCCATGGAACACGAAAAATAATTGTGCGCTCTGGTTCTAGTAACCGCTCCATAATGCTGACATAGCTGAATGGAAATTGACACATAAGATTCCTGGCTGACACTAGCACTTTGAAATTGTTAAGAATGGCCAACCATTGAGAGGGTATAGCCTGAGCAACTCACTGAACATTCTTTGCAATGACTCTTTCTATAGCATGTACCACCTCTTGCACTGACTGAATGAACTCAAACTCATGAGGATCCCTTTTCAATGCAGCTTCAATGATCGATCCCGCAGTTTTGGACATCAGAGCTTCATGATAAAGGAAACATTAACAGTATTCAAAAGGGAAAAGAGGTTTAACAAGATAACAATCTGGCAACTATAACAATCAGGCTATCCATAGGTTTAGTGAAAAAGGCAAATCCAATTGTGTCAGCAAGGAGTAAGGACAATAGGGTAAGACCCAATAACAGCAGAAGACTGTTAAATCACTCTCAGGAGTGGAAACATTACCATCAAGATTATGAACTCACTGAGCCTGAACTGTAACCCTAGTCTGACAACGATAAATACACAACACTAACCTTTTACATATATAGGTTTGTCAACAACAATCTTATCTTTGGAGGCCATCTGTAGCCGGAGAGCCTCCTTGTGCAATAAACTATTATTATGTTCTTCCAATGCACTCATTTGCATATTCCTACTCCCCTCATTGCCATAGGGGTTCCTCCGATGCTTCCTACCATAATCTTTGCAAACAGAGCAGAAGATCCTTGCAGTCCCATCTTTCACATCAACATATGCCCATTTGTAGGTATCGGCCCACTCCTCTCTCCATCTTTTTACCACCTTCTTCTTCCTTTTAGGTGTTTGGCTCTTCGATAGATCTTGATGATCGTTATGGAGTTGGGAAACCATGGCCATTTGTTTGCCTTCATCATGCTCCTCGACAGAAGGTTCACGGGAAGGACAAGTGATAAGCGCAGCATTAGCAAATGATGGGTCTTCGTCACCAGGGCCAATTTCCAAATCAATCTCTTCACCAAGTTCCCTAACCACCAGGTGATGTCGTGCCGCCTGCTGGATCAAATTTATATCATCTATTGCGGAATTCATCCCCACCCCGCTTAGAGGAAGCAACATTCGGCATGAGAATCTATCTGTCTCCGGAGTAGTAGTTGTCTGTGCACATGAACAGATTACTGCTTATTTAAGATAAAGGAAAAACCCTAATGGTGATTAATCTCCTCGGGCCTTGAATACAAAGAGAAATGCAAGTTTTCATCACCAACCGAACAATTGGAGGCATGTTTACAAACATGATACAGAATCTTAGACTACATGAGGCAACTAATTTTTTCTCTTTGAATACTTGAATGAGTTTGTGTTCTTCATCCTATGAGCATACTAACAGGCAATCAACATCACCCTTTTTTTTACAGTGCAATATTCTATCTGCCATAGGCCCTCAAAAACACTCTTAGAGAAATGCAAAACCACAGCTAAATGCTCCACACAACCACTTAATCCAAAATAACAGCAGAGGCAAGGCAAGGAAAGGAAAGAAGATAATGGCAGAGATATCTTACAGGACGACCCATACTAGACTATAATAACTTGGAGGAATTCAAATGGAAGGAGGAAAAAGAAAGAAAACCTAATAGCAAGTTTCTCATTTTTTTCCTTTGTTCTATATGATGAACCTATTGATGATTTCTTCAACATAAACCTAAAATATATCACAAGGATCCCCTAAACTTCCCTTTCCGGTATCATCTTATCTAGTCCACTCATTCGACTCAGTTCCTTCAAAGTAACCTGGAGTAAGATAATACAATCAATAGTTGCCCCTTGCCTCTCAATTCAACAATACCAGAACCAGAAGTGGCTAACTGCCAGAATACAATTAACTGAACACTCAAAGCCCATAAAGAAAAAGAAAAAAAACGACACTGGAATAGCTAAGGAACCCCAATGGAGGAGAAATAGCAAAATACCTTGTCAATCCAAAAGAAACCGAAGAAGCAGCAACTTTAACCGAGAAAGGGCAGTGGGCTCTTTGAATTCTTCGCCCTCAATGCGTCAATCTCAAATGGGCAATTGTATCTAGCTAGCTCTAATTTTCCCTTCTATGAAATCCCCACAAAATCACTCTAAAATATTCCCTTTCCCATTGTCGATCAAAGATCCAACCTTGATGATGATGATTTCAACTGTTTCTATCCCCAAATCTCTACCCACCCCTGCTGAACTACTGATCGGATTACTCTCTTTCAATAAATCCCTTCTCTCCTTTCTCACACAGGCCACAGCTTGTGCCCAGAACGATGGGTTAGAATATTGGAAATGCGTTTGTTGTGTGAGCAGCTGATGAAGGAAATTATAAAAAATAGTGACTTTTATAACTTTTTTAGCCAGAACTTGGACCAAAATATCCTCTTTTGTGGATAAGTTATATATGCCTTGTTCCTCGTTTAACACCCCGGTTCGAATTCATTAATGAAAAAGAAAGAAAAAGAATGAAAAAGAAACGAAATGGAAGGAAAGTAACTTTACTTTCCTTTGTTTGGTTTAAATTAAAGGAAATGGAAGGAAATAATTTTTTTTTTCCATTTTATTGCTTCTATTTGGTTTAAAATGGAAGGAAAGGAAAGGAAAGTTAATAGTTTTAAACCAAAAACTTTCTTTTCCTTTCCTTTTTCTTCCAAATCCCACCAAATTTAGAGGAGAGCATTTAAAAGAAATGGAAGGAAAATTTTCCTTCCAATTCCCTCCAATTCCTTCCACTTCCCATGGCTAAAATCAAACCAACCATAGGAAAGTTATTAGTTTCCTTTCAATTCTTTCCATTTCCCACGAACCAAACTGGGTGTAAGTGGAATTTTTTCTCTCTTTCAACATTTTTAGTTAAATTCCTTTCTCTCTCTCTCTCCAGGAATTTGAAGAAAAAAAGGCTTCATTCATTTGTTTTTATTTTTGGATTATTTATTTATTTATTTGGGATAGGAATAATGTTGTATTTGTTCTAATTGACCCAATAATGTGAAGCTTGCTGATGGCAATGGGCTTAACAACTCAACTTATCTTGAGCGCTTATCTAAGCCGTTGGTTCATCTACAATTATTCACTGTTGATTTGCTAAGCTAAGTGATTAATATCCCTTTGCCTCCTCTCTCTGTGACCTAATTCTATCTTCACCTCTTCTCCTCTTCACGCCTCTGACAGAGGCGATTTTGGCGGTGGTTGCCTTGCTCCTTTGTCAGTGCACTCTCTCAAGAAATCTCTTCATTTTGTGAGCCTAATTTGCTCATTCTTCACGAGTCCTCACTGGTATCCTCTGGATCTGTGAAGAAGAGATTAAGAGGAGATGGTGTTGTTCCGCTGAAGGTGTAGTGAGTTACCCCTGACTGAGCCACCAAATCACCAAATCGGTATAACCCTTTCATGTTGTTATTTAGGGTTTGATTTCGTGTATTCCTCTTCGATTTGGTTGTAACTGACTCTGTTTGTGATTGTGTAAAAGATTTCCAGTTTGTTCTTTCGTTCTTTTCTTGAATCGATTCTCAGATCTGTAATTTTATGAAGTATTTTTACAACAAATAAAAATATAAATGCATGGTTGAAAAAATGAGATTTAGTAATATTGTGAAAAAAAAAATTGAGAACTCGTAAGGATCGTAATGATCACAACTCACAAGGATGGATAAAGGATGTCATTTGGCAAAGAATTGATCGAGAATTCGGTGATTGTCCCGGCAACACCTTCTTCTTTTTTTTTTACAACAAAAAATTACCGAATTCGGTAATTCGGTAATTTTTTTTGTCGGTAATTGTCCCGGCAACACCTTGTTGATATTTTTTTTTTTGTAGAAACATCTTGCCGAAGTAGCCCATTCTTACCAATCTTACCTATGATCACCACTTTCTGAAGATGATGGCGCGTTCCGGGTGTTACGGAACCGCCAACTACACACGTAAAATGCACATAAATAAAGCAAAAAAAAAAAAATATTGTTGATTTGTAGGTGCACTTGTCAAGAACCTATTTTTTCAAAAGTTTTTTGTGTATATTTAATGAAAACAAATGTCTTAAATTTTAAAATTTTCAGAATAATTAAACCAAAAAATGCCATCTACCGGTGCTTGAAGGTGTTGGGTAAAAATGCTGAGTATCACCCTAGATGCATGAAGCTTGGAATTGTGAGTTTTTGTTTTGCAGATGATTTGATGGTGGTAATGAAAGCAGACTCTAGGCCCCTTCGTTTACTTAAGGAGCGAATTGATCATTTTTGTAGAATTTCGGGGTTGGCCCCTAATTTGAATAAAAGTGCCATCCTCAGGTTTGAGATTGGACACGGGATCTTCCGATACTTGGGAGTTCCAATGACATCAAAAAAGCTTCATGTCAAACACTATAATCCCCTCATTGAAAGAATTACTTCTAGAATTTCCTCATGGACAGCGAGATCATTATCCTTTGCAGGCCGATCACAGCTTATCCAGAGTGTTCTGCTTAGTATGCAACTTTGCTGGGCACAAATCTTTCTTCTGCCGAAAGTTGTTGTTAAGACAATTGAAAGTTTATGCCAAGCTTTCCTTTGGTCGGGAATTGACCTTAATTACAAGAAGGCATTGGTTGCATGGAAGGATGTTTGCCAACCAAAATTGAAAGGGGGTCTGGGACTTCGGCATTTGGGTGATTTTGGAACTAAGTTTTTTTGTGCAAACTCTTATGGGACATTGATAGGAAAAAAGATCGATTGTGGATCCGATTGGTCGTAGAGTACTACTTGAAAGGCTACTCGGTTTGGAGCACTGCGGATGAAGTGGGTAGTTGGATGTGGAAGGCGTTGATGCGAGTTCGGTCTCGGCTATTGTATTGCATGAAAATCACTGCAGGGGGAGGCTGCCCAGGCCATTATCAGCAGCTGCTGTGTATTCCTTATTCCATGGAGAGCAGGCTGGGAATGCATGGTGGAAATATGTTTGGACTGCGGGACTTCATCCACGGGCCAGCTTCATGTTGTGGATTGTCACTAGAGGGAAACTCAATACCAGAGAGAGGCTTCAGAGATTTGGGATTGTTACGGACGGATCATGTGTGTCTCTGTGGAGCTGCTATGGAGACCATTGACCATTTATTTTGTGCTGTACATTCTCCCAGTTATCTTGGTGCTCAACCATATGCTCCATCTTGGATGGCAGGCTAGAGAATGGGAGCAATGCAAAACATGGATTATGAATATGGCTAACCGCAAGGCCAGGCGTGCTTTGAGATTGAGAGCCGCCTTTGCGGCTACGATTATGGGGATTTGGTGGGAGAGAAACGATAGGATTTTTGCTCAAATGATACATGACTCTTCATATACAGTATATAGAATTTTGAGCTTGTATAGATTTTACTCGGGATGATTGTCAGTGGTGAATTACATGATGTAAAGGATGATTGTCGAGTTTATAAAAATAATTAACTTGGTTCAAAAAAAAAAAAAAATACAGAAGTGAGTTCTTAATAATTGCTCATTTGCAAGTATTGAATCTGAGAACTTCAAAAACCTCTCCATTCATCGATTGAATAGTAGTTGTATTTGATTCATGGATAAGAAAATAGGGGACAATTAGTGATGAAGGATTAGAAGAGGACTATAGAATGGTGAGATAATATATTGGATAAGATCTCATGTGTTGATTTTATAAATTTGTTTGTTTTACGCATAGAATCGTGTGAGTGATTTTTTTTTTAAATCCCAAATCACCTCTCCCCACCATCGGCGTTGATTGACAGCCATGATCAGAATCCGACAATCGACCGCTAGTCATTGCCACCAGAATATTACTGAAATCCGACGACCGACTGTCAATCAACGCTAAAATCTTGCCGGAATCCGACCGGCCGTTGTTCAATGCCAGTTGGTCAACGTCGGAAGCTGCCACCCTGCCACCGCTTACCCCCAACTTCATCACCATCATCCTTATCCACCATGGATGGGATATACAAATTATACAATATTACTCCCCATGTTATTACTTATTCTGTTATCCAACATTTTTGCGGGATAAAGTCTAGCCCTGACCACGGTTTCGGAACCGTCGGTTTTGGGCCAGTTCCGATTCCGTCGGTTCCGATTCCATATACGGACGGTTCCGGGCCGGCTCACGGAACCGTCGATTTCGGTTCCGATTCGGTTCACGGTTACGGTTCCGGTTTCGGACGGTTCTATTTTTATAAATTTTCAATTAGTGATGCATATAAAAATTTTCAATTAGTGATTCATATACAAACCTAATTTTCAATTAAAAAAATTATAAAAATTTACATATTAATGAGGATTAGTTACGAAAATTATCAGAATATATAAACAATTCAGAATATCTAACTAATGAATCTTTGTAAACAAATCTAAACAATTCATTATTTGCTGGAACATCTAAATAATTCAACATTGTTATCGAAAACAAATTTAGCTAATAAATCTTTATAAATATTATCAGAATATCTAAACAATTCATTATTTGCAACACCTGTCATTTGTGTATAATTATTTGGTCTCAAAGTTTACCTAAAAATTATATTATATTTACTAAAATTTTTATTTTCTATGCAAATATATATATATATATTTATTTATTTATTTATTT
>JAOWBR010155446.1:0-22178 GCA_028571145.1 Dionaea muscipula
TGTCCAGAAGATTTATAATCATGTGACAGGATATAATACATGTAAGTCGACATCTATATGCAGCTTTGAAACACTTTTTTTTTTTTTTTTGCCCACAACAAATACTCATGAAAGCACAATATAAAACTCATCGATCTAATCACAAATGCAGCTATAGAGCAGGTTACACTAAGTAAACTCAGATATAGCTTACAAAAGTAGTAATAGAACAGAGTTTCTAAACAAATCAATCTGTGATATAAGCTGCCAGACCATGGAACACAAAGCCAATGCTCCAAAAACTATGAAATCAACGTATAACATGAAAGATCAAGGTTCTAAACCAACCAACCAGTATGTCTAACATGTGAACATGCTTGAATAACACATGAATCAGTCAACACAGTCTTTTAAGAACTGAAAAACAGTTTTAAAGACAATCACAAAAGCTGTCATGAAACATGATACAAAAGATAACCAAGTGACATTCACTTCACATACAACACTAAATCCATAATAACTAAAGTCACATCATATCACGAATATCACAGATATTCACACATAGACATAAGACCATCTTACACAAAACTGAACATGCTACAAAGAAGCAGTGACTTCACACGAATACCATCTTCTCACAAATTAGACAACACATACCACATGGGGTCTCGAACAAGGTGAGATTCAAACCGAGGAAACGCGACCTTAAGAGTCAAAACTAGACTCACTTCCAAATCACCATCAATAATCAACCGAGGACATCAAGGGAAGAATCATATGGCAAATAAACCACACAATAAAGTCACACAACTATCAAGTCACAATACTAACACATGGATATTAATCGCTAATCATCTCTGAGATCAGCCAATGGTCAAACACAAGATCATTCACATCGGACAAGGCAAAGGTGAGGTTCAACCGGTAGAAACGCGACTCAGGTAGTCTTCTCTAAGACTGTGCACATATGCACCCAGAACCATCACCAAACCATCATGAGAACACCACCAGCAAGAGGCACTGGCCAGGAACTCAAAACACCAAGCCGACATAGGGCACAAAGCCCTCAAATCCATGTGTCAAGCAAACATCAGCATAAGGATTCAAAAACAGACATGAAAGCTCAATGTATGCATAAACCAGCTCTATGAATCCAATCAAGTCTCAAGGACCCTACACAAAGACCTCAATGGTCTCGAAAGCTCATCAGGACAAAACCAGTCCAAAATCATAAGATGATCATCAAAACATGTGACTCATAAAACAACCAAAACCACTGCAAACATGCAGCCATACTCTGATTTTAAAATCAGAAAACAAGACAGGAGAATCAAGGCTTTAAATCAAAACATGAAAGTCTCCCCTTTTAAAACAGGTCAAGGGTGTCAACCTTAACAAAAACATCTCCAAAAGCTTAAACAAGCTTCAAACAATTTAAATAAAAATTTAAAACTCGTGAACCAATCAAGGAACATATCAGAGAGCCTAATCAACCTCTAGATCATGTGGAATGTCAAAGAGCATGAAAACTAGGAACTAACTCTCACGAATCAACTTCTAAAACATGCCAACACCAAATCACACATGCAAATCTAGGCTCTACATCATGAAAATGGTGCATGAAAAATATACTAACAAGGCTCTACCATCACATGGGCAGCATATAAACCATGAACGAGCTTAAGAGTAATTGGCTATGACATCAACCAAGCATATAGTGCTCTATGACACATCAAAGGAATCGAGAAATAGCTCTAGTGACATCTCAGGAGAACATACAAGTCTCAGGAATATATCAAATCATTTCTGGGTATACTAAAATCAATTTTAAGAACTCTTAGAACAGATTCAGAAACCTCAAAAAAATGCATAAGGACATGTGGCCAGCATATCACATGCATAAACAGGTTCTAAATCAAAGTATATATCTCAAAGATTTTAGAATACAAGATCTCAAAAATAATCAGTCACAAAAATCAGCCTTAATCTCATAAGGCAAATGAATCTCATACTAAAACATGCCCATAAAGTCTGCCCAACCTGCCAAAGAAGCAATCACACCTCAAGAGCCCATCAAAGATGATAAAAATAGCCTAAATATCATGCCCAAAATCAAACCAGTCTCACGGAACACATGAATCGGGTCCAACAGCTCCTCTAGGCAATAAAACATGCAAACAGGCACCCAATCCATGAATCAACTTCCTATCAACTCAATGCTCAAGAATACATCAGGAAACCAAAGAACAACCTTCATGACATGCCAAAAGACCATACAAACCTCAGATATACATCAAGATATCTTATCAGGTCAAAAAAACACATGAAGATGACAAATCATCAACTAAAACATGTGGTCAGCATACAAATGTTCATGAACAAGGTTGTAAATCATGTGATCTGAATTTTAAACACATAAAACAAGGTTCCCACAGCTTGTCAAGGCCATATCAGTCTCAATAAGCTCAAGGAGATCAAATCAACTTTTATCACATGTGAATCAGATCAAATATATACCAGAACAACATATATGTCTCAATATCTCATAAATTGATCTTAGAAAAATCCAAAAACAAAACAGTCTGAAAGCACATATATCTGATTTCAAGAATTAATCTGTTATGGCCGTACACATGCATAACCTCTACTTCTTGATATTTAAATGTTGATCAAGGAATAATCTACGCAAATTATTCAATAGGCAGTAGAGGAGATCAAGAACAATTCAAACAGATCATGAGGTCAAGAACAGAGTCAATACATGCGGCCAAGAATGAATCGGTCATAAACCAGAAGCTCTAAATCATGCTATCTGAATGTCAATCACAAAACAACCTCAAGAAAGAAATTAGGCGATGATGACAGCCTTAATCACACAAGGCCAATGACTCACATGTGAATCCAAGCTCTGATACCACTGTTGGGTTTACATAAAACCCATTCCCAGAGTCTCATTACAAGCATAAAGACTGATATTCATCAAAAATTGAATCTATCAATGTTTTACAACAAATCAAGAGCAATACCCTGAATCAAACAATGAATTCAGCATATACAAAAACACAATCAAGATGATTCAATTACAAATACAAGACTAACTCAAGGTTGTCAAACACAAGATAAATAAAGAATTTGGAGTGAATATTCCAAGCGTGGGCTCAGTCTCTGGACATGCTAAACCATGTCATCGGATCGGCCACACATGCCTCTCATCTCTTCTCCTCATCTCAGGACCCGCAAGAAGTTGTCTCAGTCACCATGAATTCACCACAGACACCAGCGGGCAGCATCAGTAACATGTCATGAACAACCCATGACCAACAGCAGCATGGAACAAACCACAGAACATCACCAAGGCAGAAGCACATGGAGCAGCAGTAAGAACACGCCAAGGACAGCATCAATAACAGCAATTAAGCCACAAGAATATCGACAGAAACCAGCCAAGATCAGGCTAGAACACATGGAGCTCTATGGTCGATCATCTCTGAGATCAACCCACTTCGAACAAGGGAGATTCATCCGGCAGACGCAGCACCGGTGACCTACCAAGAGATCATACATCGAACCACCATCATAGTCGAAGCCGTGCACATATGCACCCGAGTCCATGTGTCTTCACAAGCACACCGTCAAAGGAGAAGACAAGAATCGGCCTCCATGTGAACAATAGACCGAAAACCAGAAGCAACAGAGGCGAAGCAAAGAAACCGCTGAGAGAAGCCCATGAATTGATCTCACGAAGAGACCATGGCTGCAACGTGAGAGAGCAAGAGAGGCGGTATGTGTGGCTTAGGGTTTGGCGATAAATCGCCAACCCTTTAATCTCACGGGTCTAGGGTCTCTGGTGTGTTTTCACACAAATTGAAGACTAGGTCTTCAAAGGAGGAGGCAAGGCAGAGGAGTAGCGATTGAGCAAGATCAACGACTGGGAATCACCCCCATCGATCCAACGGCAGAGACAAAAGAAGTGGCAAATGGGCTGGCCCAAAGACAAGGCTAGAAGGCAGCCTTCACATAGGCTTGGGCCACCAAGCCCAACAGTCTAACACACGTTAGGATGCTGACCCTTTCTATATATTCGACGCGCATCTCAGTCAATTTTGTTTCACCTTCATTAAAAAGCTTTCGGAAGCGGTCATCTCATCTATCACGTATAGGGCCATCTCATCTGTGAGCCACCTATTGGTATAATTCTTCCATCTTCCATTTGGTTGTAAATCATTAATTTGTTGAATCTTGCTTTCGTTGTATAAATGAAATGTTTATTCCTTATCAATTGATATTCTCATGTTCTTTGGTTGATTTTCTCTGTATACTCAAGCCTTTTCAGTTTAGTTTGAATGAATTAAAACCGATTCGTAAGCATAAAATACTCTACTGATGAAAGTGCACATCTAGCAAAAACTTGAATCTCATGTTTATACACACTGAAGGCCGTGTTTGATTACCGGATAAGAAAATGGGGATAAGTAATAATGAGGATAAGAAGTGGGATAAGTAATGATGGAATAGTGGGTTGGATAAGTTATGCGATGTATTGATTTTATACATGTTTCGTTCACAAATAAAATCATCGGATAAAAAAGTCGGTCGGAAAAAAGTTCGTCGGGAAAATTTGCCGGGAAAAAAAATCGTCGGAAAAAAGTTTGTCGAAAAAAATTCGCCGAAAAAAATTTTGTCGGAAAAAGTTCGCCGGAAAAAAATTCAAAAAATTCGTTAAAAAAAATTCACCAGGAAAAAATTCGCGGAAAAAAAAACATTGGAAAAAAGTTTGTTGAAAAAAATTCGCCGAACAAATCATTCCTTTTTTTATCCGGCCACCATGGATATCAAATACCACACCTCTCATCTTTTCTGATCCGGCGTTTTTGTTGGATATGACTGCCAAAGGATAACTTATCCATTATGTCAAAATCACATCCAAACATCAGATAGTGTCTTATCCCGGATAGGATAACTTATCCGGGATGCATTATCCGGTAACCAAACAGGGCCTAAGGGTAAAACAATTCAAAATCACTGCAAGAAATTTATTTATTATCCATGGATACTTATGGATGGACTAATTTCCGTTGGCAAATACCGACGGATCGAATGGTGACGATTTCAGATTACCAATAGATAAAATTTCGGTACGAGTATATGGTGTATTTTTGGATGATCTTTTATTCCGGTTCTTAATTTTTGGGCCGATGCTCGTAGATGATTAGTTGATTCGTTGAAGATCAACTTGGCTTGGATTACTTCGGATCAATTTGATACGCTTTGCATTATCTTCGCTTCATTGATTTAATCTTCTCACTTATATTAATAAAGATTCTTTTTACTGATCAAAAAATAAAATAAAAATTGTTGGTACTCCATCGGTGATAAGCCGAAGTCGGTTTTTAATAAAAGTTGCCGACGAATATATTATCCGAAGATAGATATGTTTAGATATGATTAACTTAATATCTACAATCTTAGATTATTTTCTTTTATCGTTTAATTATTAAGGATAACATAATTCATTTGATTTTCACCCACTATATATATACGTACTTTTGTTTGAGTTTTGTGGAGGGATTTTATAAACCCGTTAGCCACACAAGAAACCCAGGCTCACTTCTGCCGTAACTTCGATGACGTTCAATGGCAAGGACGATGATCTCCAGATGGAGGAAGGAGAGGACGTGGAGCAGGAAGAGTATGGTGACGAAGAAGACGACGGTGATGCCTATGACCTTGGGGGTAAGGCCGGTAAACGAAGGCGAGAGGAAGTCGAGGAGGAGGAGGAGGAGGAAGATGAGGAGGAGAATAACGCTGGAAGAAGGCGGCGTGCAAAGAGGGAACGTATTGCTAATTTTCTAGACGACGAGGCTGTTGTTGATAGTGATGGAGAAGAGGAGGAAGAGGAGGCTGAAGATGGTATGCCGTTTTGTCTTTCCCCCTACTTTCTTTGTGTTGATTCAGCTGTAGTTCCTGGACTGAAACTGCAATCAATTTTCTCTCTGATGACTTGATTCTCTCCAATTATGTACTTTGGTTTGAGAAATCATGTGGTCTATGGGCTGAGTTCCATGTTTGTTCTGTTCTCTGTTGATTTTCCATGATTTTGGTTTTAGTAATTGGCCACTGGTTGGGCTTGACTAGTTGGGGATTGCTCGGGACATCCGCAATTGGCCGCAGTTTTCTGTCAAATTGTTCATGTTTCCCAAAATCGGTTTAATGCCCATGAAAGTAATGTCTTTTGTTATTGAGAATTGTATTTTTTTTGGCAGCATGGGCTAATGTGGGATGTAGTGTCCATCCCATTACATTGTGGTGTCGATATGTTGTAGCATATGACACTAGATTTGAATTCTCTGAGATTTGTGATTGCATCCGGGTGTTGTACTTGCCGGAGAAGTATCCATCCCTTCTCACAACAGTTCTGTTGTATTGTTGTATATTATGATATATTATTATACATATCTCAAACCTAATATTCGGATTAGGTTATGTCAGTCCGTGTTAGGTAGTCGACAACCAACAAACTATATTTATTGGATCCTATGTTTGTGTGTCCTGCGCACGCATATATGTCCTACGGATACGTGTGGCCGACCCCACCTAGTGGGAAGTGGTCTGGAGGATGATGATGGTGATGATGATGATGATGATAGCCATTGTATCTCTCTGATCTGTTAAAATTGATTTTGCCTCACATACATCAACTCTTTGATTCTATTGTTCTAATCAAAGTGGAGTTATGTACTAGACTTCATGCTACTGGATTTTTTGCAGCTTCAGGGTGGCTTCTTCTTTAGTCAGGCTCTTCTGGTTTCTCTGACATTGAAATTTTGATGTGATGCATTTAGCCTGTGTTTTGGATGGTATACAGGAGCTTGTATGAGTTGTATTAATTACTTATCTTAATTGGAACTCTTAAGTTACTTTCCGGCCTGCTAAGGACCTGCTTTTGATTTGATTGAATCGCGATTGATATTTGTTTCTTAGTTCATAGACAGTTGTTAGTTTGGAACATTTAAGCACTAAATGCTTCAAAGCTAAGCTAGATATTGCTTTAGTAAGGCATTGACAATTGAGTATCGAGCAATTCTTCGTATTCATCTGCAACACATATTTTTTTGTGTTGTGGTTGCCACCGATGCAGCACTTTGTTTTGAGGGGGAGATAGTGCATCCAGTTTTAGCTTAATTAAGTGGGATCTTCTGCATTGGAGTTGTGAATTGGATATCTTTATTTGTCGCTCCACCTTATGGCCAAAAGGGGGTGTGGGACAAACAAGGGTAAAAACAGTTTCAGTTGTCCACATTACCTATTGAAATTGATGTAAATATCATCCACGGTAATATCCATGAATAACAACGGAGATCAGGACCTAACAAGTTGTGATTGTGAAGTAAGTAAAAGTAGAAATGCAAAAGAAATTTATCAAAAGAAAAGAAGCGATAACTTCTATGTGATCCACTGGGGATTGAAAGAAATCCACGTATGACTACCGTAATATTCACTTAGCTGGTAAAAGTAATCAATTCGTTCTTGTCTATACCATTCATAACCCTGCCAGGACCTTCAAGTGCAAGATTCTATATGCTTGAGTCTATTCTCTCATTTCAAAGTGCATTTTTCAACCTATCATAACAAAACTTTCAGTAATTAATTAATTTTAGTGATATTTTTTCCCTATGAAGCCTGCTGAATTAAGCTTCCATCCTGCTTTAAAATTTTCTCTTCTTTGATTTGACATTACCTTTTCTTCTTCTTGCCATGCCCTTGGATCAGTTCAGGCTATTAATTCCGAGGTTTATGGTACCATCTTTTATAGTGTTAGTTTTTTTTCTCTACTGTCTACTCGGTGATTGATGCTCCAATTTGGACGGTGCCATGGTCGTGGAAATGCCTATGGATTCTTTATGGGTGAATCACGTCGTCTTTTGGTTGCACTAGAGTATTTATATATCTTGATTAAAAATTATTGTCTTTGTTCATTTTAAGAAAATATTCTTAGTTTTCCCTCTAATTACTTAATATGACAGAAAAACACCTTTCATATCATCCCTGGCATTCGTGTATGAGATGGATATCACCATTAGGAAAAGGTGTGGAGCCGGATTCCAACTTAGGAACTTGCTTATTTCTTTTCCATCAACCAGTAAGAGTGGGACATTCAATGGCATACAACTGACCATCGATACCCTGTCGGGCCTGTCCAAATTGCATTTATCATGCCAAGCTCTTACTACTATTTTTCTACAATAACAATAACAAAAGCCATTTTCCCACTAAATGGGTCGGCTACATGGATACGATGACACCAATCTCCTCACACCTTATGATTTCCTTAAAGCTCTTGTTCAGTCTTCTTACTTCACATCTTCTCATTGATGCATTAGAAGGTTACGCTTCACATGCACAAATCACCTTAAGTGTGATTTTCTCACTCTAATAATTTTTCTTATAATCTCATTTTGTTTCCTATCCAACACACTTTTCTTGTGTAGATGATGTGACTTGACTATCCAACATTCTGCTCAATATAACATTGTGGCTCGAATAGCTATCTATTTTTCTTTCTTTTATTGAAAAAGATTCGGTTTCGTCCGCATGCATCTAATATAGGGAACACTTAACTACCCAACACTATGCTCAATACATATTGCAGGTTGAACAACTTTCTGCAAAATTTTCCCTTCTTTTATCGGAAAAGATTTGATTTTACCCTCATGCATCTAATGGAACACTTCCTCATACATATCTTTTTCAAGTCGGATATAGGTAACAAGAGTTCCTTTCTTTTTCAAAACTCTCTGTAGCACATCTTGTGGAATCGATTCATAAGCCTTCTCTAGATCTATAAGCACGGAATGAAATTTTTTCCTATTACTCCTTGGATCTTTTTTGCATCAGACTTTTCAAAAAGTAAATAGCTTCCATTATTGATTTACCTGGCATAAAACCAAATTGGTTTAGCGATATATCTATTACCTTTCTTAATCTCTTCTCTACCACTTTTTCCCACAACTTCATTGTGTGGATAAAGAAGATGTGGATTTTTATGAGACACTAAATTCCTATGTGATTACCACTAGGATGGGCCTTCTGATTAAGAGAATTTGGATGTGCAGATTTTATTGTAGACAATGACGCAGATATACCAGATGAAGAAGAGGTCAGAAGGATGCATCGTAGACCTCTTCTACTACGGGAGGAAGATCAAGAAGATGTGGATGATCTTGAGAGAAAAATTCAGGAAAGATATGCTCGTTCTAGTCAAATAGAGAATGATGAAGAGACTACAGATGTGGAGCAACAAGCTCTTCTTCCCTCGATCAAAGATGCAAAGCTCTGGATGGTAAAATGTGCGGTATGTTTTTAATGCAATATGACTACTTGCTTATCTTACTAGTAATAGTTGCACTTTTCTGGCGTGTAACACAACTCTTTATGACTCATAATATATGGTTTAAGTATTTAGGGTCAGTTCACTAGATGCTCATGCATATGAGGAAATATTCATGGAATGACTCCATTATTTGTCTTTTGTCTCCATTATTTGTCTTTTGTTTTTACTGATCCCTTCTATGCTGTTGGTGATCAATATATAAATAAATTTTTATATATACATATATAATAATATATATACATAATAATATATATATATACATATAGACACACATATATCTCATTTGCCATCTCTAATATCTTACTTTCTTTTCATTGAAGCTTTCATTTCTGCCCTAAAGTGGGTAAAAACTGTGATGTTTTTTGAGCTGTCAATGAAACTGAAGTAGAAAAATTTCTCTCTGTTTCGATTGACTCTTGCTTACTTTTAGTTAAACCCTAAAGTAAAGGGAATCAATGTGCAAAAGTAGAAAAATTCATCAACACTTGGTCAGACACCCAAGGTTTTTGGGCATTGTTAGATCGGTGTGGGGGATCCCAGTTGTGGGGTGTAAAATGTTTATAGTGGTGTAAAAGTTGAAACTGCTTAAGGGGAAGTTGAGACAGTTTCATGGGGCACATTTCTCCCACTTGGCCAACAGGGTTCAGGAGGCCAGGGGTAAGCTTCTTTTCTGCCAAAGCCAGTTGAGAGAGCCTTTTACCAATGAAAGGAAGCAGAAGGTGGATATGGCCATGAGTGATTTTCGGGAACTTCTGTCCGTACAGGAGCAGATTCTTAGGCAGAAGGTTAAGGGAGATTGGCTGAATTTGATGGATAGGGGGACATCTTACTTTTATGCCTTACTGAAATACAAGCGGACGAGGCAGTGTATTACCAGCCTCCTGAGGGAAGATGGAACTACGGCTGTGGGGGACAACAAGATTACGATAGAGTTGACTGGGCACTTCACTAAACTGTTGGGCACGGCAGCGGAGAGGCTGGGTTCGCTGGAGAGCGAGATTGTCATGAGTGGGCTGTTCCTATCACCTGAACAGCAGCGGCTGTTAGTGGCTGAGTTGTCCGAGTAGGATGTTAAGAGAGCACTAGGGGATATCAATGAAAATAAAGCGCCAGACATGGATGGATACTCTTCTCTCTTCTTTAAGAGTTCCTGGGAAATTGTTGGGGAGGACCTCAGTGAAGCAGTTCTGGACTTCTTCCGGAATAGGAGGATGTTGAAACAGGTGGGTACTACTATTATTCATCTTATCCCCTAGATTGAAAATATAACGAAAGCGAGTGATTTCTGGCCCATTGCCTGCTGCTCAACAATTTATAAGATTATCTTGAAGATATTGTGTTCTAGATTGATGGTGGTGCTCCCTCATCTTGTGGGTGTGTCTCAGAGTGTGTTCGTAGGGGGTCGGTCTATCGGCGATAATATTCTCTTATGTCAGTAGCTGTTGATGGGGTATGATCGTAAGCGAATTTCACCGCGATGCTTGGCTAAGATTGACTTAAAGAAGGCTTATGATTTGGTTCACTGAAAATTTATTGAGGACTTGCTGTAGCATCTGGGTTTTCCCCTAGCCTTTGTGAGCTGGATCATGGCTTGCCTTACATTTGTTTTTTACTCCATTAATGTTAATGGTGAACTAGTGGGCTTCTTTCGAGGGGAGAGGGGCTTATGGCAGGGGACCCTCTTTTCCCTTATCTTTTTATGCTTGTGATGGAGTATCTTACCCGGGGATTGAAGGTCGTGAGTTTGGACCAGAATTTCAAGTTCCATCCAAAATGCAAGAGAGCGGGGATTGTCAACCTTAGCTTCGTGGACGATCTGATGATTTTTTCTAGAGCGGATGCTTCCTCGTTGAGGCTGATAAAGGACTTCCTTGATCACTTTGCCGTGGTTTCAGGGTTGGAGGCTAACCTAGGGAAGAGTTCGGTGTACTTTGGCAGGGTGCAGCGTGTTTATTAGAGGGAGTTGGTAGCCATTTTTGGATTTGAGGTGGGATGGGGCCCCTTCAGGTACTTAGGGGTCCCTTTGACTTCCAAGAAGCTTAATGTGTGCCATTATAGAAGCTTGATCGAGAGGATTACTAAGTGCATCTCATGTTGGGTTGCCCAACTTCTTTCATATGCTGGGAGGGTGCAACTTATCAAGGGCATTCTGCTTAGTATTCACTTATATTGGTCTCAGATCTTTCTCCTCCCTAGGACTGAGACACACGAGATCGAGAGTATTTGCCGAGCCTTTCTTTGGTCGAGGACCAATGATTGATAAGAGAAAGGCCTTGGACTCTTAGGAAAAGGTCTGTTAGCCCAAGAAAGGGGGTGGACTTGGAATTAGAAAGTTAGAAAGTTGGAAAATTGGAATGCAACCATGTTGTTCAAACACATTTGGGATATTGCCTTGAAGAAAGATCGATTTTGGATTAAGTGGGTGTATGAGTACTATCTGAAAATGGAGAGTATTTGGACTATTGAGGAGAAGGGTGGTTCATGGGCATGGAAGACTTTACTCAAGGGTGAGAGACTAGGTGAAAAGCAAAGTGGATGTTGGTAGCTGGGTTGATCAAACACATTTGGGATATTGCCTTGAAGAAAGATCGGCTTTGGATTAAGTGGGTGCATGAGTACTATCTGAAAATGAAGAGTATTTGGACTATTGAGGAGAAGGGTGGTTCATGGGCATGGAAGACTTTACTCAAGGGTGAGAGACCAAGTGAAAAGCAAAGTGGATGTTGGTAGCTGGGTTGATCCCGCAGGGAGCTTTTCTGTTCACTCAGTGTACTTATTGCTGCAGAGGGTGGGCATGAGGTGCAACTGGTGGAAGTTGGCCTGAAGTAGTGGGATTCAACCTAGGCTTGGTTTCATTCTTTGGCTTGCTATGCAGGACAAGTTAAGAACGAAGGATAGGCTTATGCGGTTGGGTCTGACTATTGAGGATGGTTGTGTACTTTGTAATCAATTCTCTGAGAGTAGAGATCACTTGTTCTTCCTTTGCCCATTTGCAAAAGTGGACAGGCTTCGGTGGTTAGGGTTATGTACGAGAGCAGTGTGTTGGGATGGGTGGTGGAAATGGCTCCTCAAGGTTAGTGTCGGTGGAACGGTGGGAGCCAGAAGAAGGAGATATATTGTAGCGGCTATGGTCTATGAGATTTGGCAAGAACTAAACAATAGAATTTTCAATTCCAGTGCACGCACAGCGGAGGAGGTTCATAGGAAGGTGATCGGGCATCTTGGGGGGCATGCGAACAGTTACTGTCAAAGGTAAACCAGGGCAACCTGTGGGACTGCTCTGGAGAGGGATGCCCCTTTTGCTCATTTGTGATGAGCAGAAGGCTTGATGGATGGGTCAGCTGTGGTATTCGGAGTGGGAGTCTTGGGTTGTTTAGGCTGGTTTCATGAGGGTTTGTGGTGTTTTGCTGGTTATGCAGTTGATCTACATTGTCTGTTGTTTTTGATTGCGTGGGCAGCTGGGTGGCCAGGTTCTGTGATACATCATTTGATGGAGATGGGCAACAGTTGCTTGGTCTGGGCGTGTACAGGGATGGAGCTGGGGGATGGTTGCCTGGTTTTAGGTATGCGCAATTTTGTCTCATGGTCTCGTGTTTGTAGGGGCAGGGTTTCTGTTTTGTTAGGGCAGGGGAAAATTTCCCCTGTATCTTTTGGTGCCTTCACTTTTTATTGATATACAGTATTGGGGTGCTGATGTTGGTGATGTGCTGATATAGACATTAGCGGTGGGTTGGAATGAAACTGTATAGGGGATACACACTATTTGCTGTATTGGTTGATTGGATTGGAATGAATTAGTTAACTTCCTTGATAAAAAAAAAAATTAGTTAACTTCGTTTCAAAAAAAAAAAATAAAAATGTGCGAGTTATATTTTTGACAAGTTCCGAAGGATTTTGGGAAAGTTTAATCACTCTCTGTTCCTCCTTGTCAGGCGTTTAGATGTGAATCCTCATTTACAACACTCATTCCATTTAGGTACTTCCCGGGAAGTTTATATTCAGTTTATGTTGATCTATTTGCAGATTGGTTTTGAGAGAGAGATAGCTGCTTCCCTTATGCAGAAGTTTATTGATAAACCTGGATTGAAGATTCGCACTGCTATAGCCTTAGACCATCTGAAGAATTATATATATATTGAAGCAGACAGAGAAGCTCATGTGAGGGAGGTATGCGGATAATGAACGTAGAAAACTTCCATGTTTCACTAACATCATGTTGAATTAAGTTGCTGAAGTCCTCCACTTTTTGTCAGGCAATCAAAGGTATGAACAAAATATATGGCAGACAGATATTCCTTGTTCCTATTAAAGAGATGACCGATGCCCTCTCCGTTGAAAGCAAAGCAATTGATCTTTCAAGGGATTCTTGGGTTAGAATGAAGTCAGGGACGTACAAAGGGGACCTTGCACAGGTATAGAAAAACCCTTTCTTTTAATTGTGTAATCTCATGGCTTTGTTGTCTTACTGTTAGTCATTTCTCTCTAGGTGATGGAAGTAGATAGTGTTCGGCAAAGGGTAACTGTAAAATTGATCCCAAGGATTGATTTACAAGCACTGGCAAATAAATTGGTACGTCTTCTCTGCATTCTGATTGGTTGATGCTTTTTTGGGAGGTTATCTTCCCAGATCAATTCCTTTGATGTGTATGGCGGGCTTTAGGTAGACGGTGACTGTTTCTTTTTAAGGAGTAATACAAAGTAGTTATGGCTGGTCAATCAGTCTCTTTTTAGTATTATATTCCTGATGTTTTTGAGCGATCATTTTAATACTATGAGCTCTTTTCCTTTGTTGTCGGGGGTTGGGTCTTCATCAGCTCCATTGCTTACAATTTCAGGAAGGTCGTGAATCTGCAAAGAAGAAAGCTTTTGTTCAACCTCCCAGGCTTATGAATGTTGAGAAAACAAGGTATTCAAGAAGTTATTTGATGATGCAATGTAATATTTCATGTTTGGAATGCATTCATCTTAAATATTTGAATAGCAGCTTCAGTATCATTTTGTTTACACCTACAGAGAATTGCACATTCGTATTGATCGTAGAAGAGATCCATTAAGTGGAGAATACTTTGAGTACATTGGTGGAATGAGGTTCAAGGACGGATTTATGTGGAAAGATGTGTCTATGAAATCAATCAGAAGCCAGGACATTCAACCAACCTTTGACGAGTTAGAGAAGTTTCGGCAATCTGGTGAGGGTGATGGTCATTTAACCAATATGTCGACACTATTTACAAACAGAAAGAAGAGACACTTTTTGAAAGGGGATGCTGTCATTGTTGTCAAGGGAGACCTCAAAAATTTGAAGGGGTGGGTCAAGAAAGTTGAGGATAGTTATGTACATATTAGACCGAATGAGAAGGACCTTCCGGTAAACCCTTTACTTGCTAATTTGTATTTGTTTGCTGATCAAGGTTGATTCGTTTCCGTACTTCTCATGTCTTGTTCGGTTTACTCTTGTGTAGAGTACTCTTGCAATAAGTGAGAAGGAGCTTTGCAAATATTTTGATCCTGGGAATCATGTGAAGGTCGTCTCAGGTACCCATGAAGGTGTGACCGGTATGGTCATCAAGGTTGATGGTCATGTGCTAATTATTCTGTCAGACACCACAAAAGAGCACGTATGTGCCTCCAAATGCTTTTTCGCATGCAATGATATTGTTTATGAATAATTACATTCATATGAGCTCTCTTACTTCTCAGATCCGAGTTTTTGCCGACCATGTTGTTGAAAGCTCTGAAGTAACAACTGGTGTTACCAGGATTGGAGACTATGAGCTGCACGATCTCGTTCTCCTAGAGTATGGTTTCTTTCTTTTTTGGTTGGATTTTTGATGTAGGAGCATGAGTGGCAAGTAGAAGGAAAGGGTGTTCTAGAAAATTAGTTAGTTTGGATAGAGTTTGAGTTCAGTGTAAAATTTTCATTAGAAATATCTTAGTCTATAATTCTATCTTTTCTTAGTTAGGGTATATATAATGATGATTTTCTCATTTGTCTTCAAGGATTCCTCAATTTTGTTACTATACAATTACCTAAGGGTTTCTCTCTTATTCCTAGTTGAATTTCTCCCGTAGACATCCTTTGTGGTATATTAGTTTTGCCTCTTTGTTCGTCAATTGCAGTTTGTTTTCAGATTGATCTCCTCCGCCACTTGTGGATTGATTTTGTAAGCTATTTGAATTTTGCAGTGATTCGAATTTTGGTGTAATTACACGCGTTGAAAGCGAAGCATTTCAGGTCAGCTCTTATCCTTTCCCCGGAGGTGTACACGGATGAATCGCCAATGTGGTTCTTGTGAATAAATATAGCTTATGTTTCAGGTTTTGAAAGGTTCTCCAGATCGTGCAGAGGTGATACTTGTTAGGCTAAGAGAGATTAGATCTAAGATTGACAAGAAATTGGTTGCTCAGGATAGGTCAAAGAACACCATATCAGTCAAAGATGTTGTTCGAGTTCTTGAGGGCCCATCCAAGGTGCTAATAGTATCCAAGTTTAATTATTATATTATATCTATGTTTATCATCATTGAATTTGACATCATTGTGTTATTCAGGGGAAGCAAGGTCCTGTAGAACACATATATAAAGGAGTTCTGTTCATTTATGATCGTCATCACCTTGAGCATGCTGGATTTATTTGTGCTAGGTCTCAGGCATGTTTAGTCATTGGTGGTTCACGGAATGGGAGAGACAGAAGTGTACTTGTTAAAATTCCCTCTTCCTTTTTGTTGGAATATTTTATTGTGTCTTCTTCAGTTTGTTCATTCCTTTTTATGATTGACATACTTCCATTTCATACATGGTTGTTAGGATAACTCCTTGTCATATCTGAGAACTCCCCAGAGACTTCCCCAGTCACCTGGAAGATTACCTCCCAGAGGCCCTCCATTGGATGGTGAGTTTGTGTCTCCTATGAACTTGGTAATTTTCTCAGGCTACATGGTCTCATCATTGCAATTTTTTCGTCTATTTGGCCAATACATTAACTCGTGTTGATGATGTCATTATTAGAGAGAAAAAACGTAAGCTTCTAGGCTAGTCTCCTTGATATATATATTAGTTATCCTTATGGGCTTTCCATAATAGGCTAATACAAGATTAAGTAGATAACCAAAGTATAGCTCAATACTCACAACACCTTCTTTACTCATGTTGCAAATTCAGCTGGAGGAAGACAGAGAGCTGGAGGTAGAGGCCATGATTCTCTTATTGGAACAACAGTTAAAATCAGGCTGGGACCCTATAAAGGCTACCGTGGGCGTGTTAAGGATGTCAAGGGCACATCAGTGAGAATCGAGTTAGAGTCCCAGATGAAGGTGGTCACAGGCAAGTTTTTACTGTTATAAGCTTCATACTTATCTTGTCCTGGCATTGTATTAAGGTTGTCTTCTGCTTTATCTACAGTTGATCGCAATCATATATCTGATAATGTGGCTGTGACTACTCCTTATAGGTAACTTCTTTCTTCTGTTTTACCTTTTCTTTTTCGCTTCCGTCTTTTCAGTTTGTGCATTTATGTATATTATTGGTGACTATGAGATTGTGTCATGCTTTGCTGTTCCAGGGATGCGCCTCGATATGGTATGGGAAGTGAGACTCCGATGCATCCTTCACGAACTCCTATGCACCCTTTCACTCCTATGAGAGATCCTGGATGTTAGTTGCAAATTATTCTTATTTCTTCAACTTGCTACTTTTACATGTTCATGTTGGTCTGTTTCGATATAGTTTAGTTACCGTGTGTTTGTATTGTTCTTTGCAGCTACACCAATTCATGACGGTATGCGGACTCCGATGCGTGATCGTGCTTGGAATCCTTATGCGCCAATGAGTCCCCTGAGGTTTGTGTTTTGTTCTTTTCTCTAGAATGTGGTGTTCATTATGGTCTTATTATCCCATTATCCTAACTCACATATATAAAGCCACCAATTTGTTCGGAACTATGAGTGAAACCAAAGACTTGAATTTGATGTACCATATACTTAAATATTTTGTATGTTAGATAGCCGACAATCAGCACATTGTATTTGTCGGATCTTATGTATACATGTCCTTTGGATACTTGTGACCGACCCCACTTAGTGGAAAGTGGTCGTGGAAATAATGATGACATACTTAAATATTTCCATCAATATTTTCCTTTGCATATCTTTTGTTTCATCTTATGCTCGCAATTTTTTTCCTACCACAGCTATTCTTTATTGTGTAACATGAACCATAGTCTAATGAGCAATCTAACATTTTCTGACCTCAGACATGTTGTCAGGAAGTTGTGTGAGAAACTTAAAATAGTTTATGCTCCTACAGCTAGCTTTAGAAAAAGGAAGCTGGGCTTTAGATTGAAGTTAGAGTTAATGAGGGCAAAAACATGAATATTTTGTTTGATTTCACTGTTTTTACCGTGCATGTCTGTTTATCCTCTTGTACTGAGTTTTTGACATGCTTCTTGTCGACCATCGCCTTCCCTGTGAGGATTTGTTGGCTTCCCAAAATCTTCAGTATGAATATCTGACCTTTTTATAAAAATGTTGGAAGTACCTAATGTTGATGTGTAAAATGTAGTAAGGTCCACTTTGGGCATATATTTTGTTATATTGATGCAGGTCATGTCTGCTATTGGATAATGTATATGAAATAGAATGTAATGAGAGAATTGGTGAAATTGATATTCTAGGACCAGGTTCTCATAACTTTATAAACCGAAGAGCTAGAGGAAAACTAACCTTGACAGTCTTCAGGGAGCATAGAGGTGTGACATGCTGTATTTCTTTTGAGCTGCAATTCTCAGGCTAATAATTGAATGTAGGCATTAATTAATGCCGTGTTTGTTATGGGGATAAAGGGTGTGGGATAGGACTAATAATTCGTGGGATAGCTTATCCTATGTTTGGTTGAGCTTTTCTTTTACGGATAAACTAATCACCCAGATTGTTTATGATGGAAAAATGTGGGATAAATAATGACATCACTCCCATGTCATTATTTATCCTATCCATGTCGGATAAAGTGGTGGTGGTGACTGCAGTGGCAGATGGTGGTGGCCGATGGCGTTGACCGGCAACCGGTCGTCAGATTTTCGCCAAATTTCGACCGGTTTTCGGCGATCGACTATCGATCAATGTGGTCCATGCCGGTCAACGCAGATTCCAGCTAGTTTTCGGCGATTGATCCCGGTCAATGCGGTCAAATTTTTTTTTATAAATTTATCTGACGCTTTTATCTGCAAAACAAACAAGTTCTCTAAAACAATGGAATAACTAATCTATCCCACTATCTCATTATTCCTCATTCCTCTTCTTATCCTCCATCATTCCTTATCCTCTTCTGTAATATCCACCAAACCAATACCCTCAGCATCCTATCTTATGCCTTCTTAATGTCAACGAAGATCAAGTGAAGGTTTTCTCTTCAAATTTCGTCACCATACCACACGCGTTTTAGCATGAAATCAATTTGATTCTCAGCTACTTATTGAACACCCCTAGCTATAAGGCGAGAGTGAGACGGCCGAAAAACAATTGTACATCCCTCTAATTTTTATAGAGAAACATAATTGTACTCTTTCGCCACACGTCCGACATCTTCCCATGCAACATCCTATTAAACAGTCCACACAACCACACCACATTTCAATCGACACTTCATCTTGGATCGACTGTCTTCCGACAACCCATTCTTCACTTCCAACATTTATATGTGTCTAACATACATCACTGACCCTTTTATATCCTCGACCTGCAGCTCCTTTAATTCGTGTGAGTACTCGCCCCATCTTTCCCGAATAGTCACGTCATCTATCAAGACTGAATTATCGCCCCATTTAATTCATTCAACATAACCCAAATCACTACACCTTCTATCACGTCCTGCCATCATCCTAGTGTCAGACTTCTGCGTCCAACATTTTCTTTTGAAAATCCTAAGTTTTATCCCCTTCTAGCTTCCACCATCGGATCCTTCTATCCTTTCTCATAGTTTGCTGTTTCTTCCACGCCTTGAAGCTCACATCTAACACCACGCGCTAGTGCTTTGTGGCCACACATTCCCCGGTATAATTTTATAATCTTTAAACCCCAATCTATCCACATTTCTGGTTAGATAGAAGTCTATTTGGCCAGCGTTGCCACCACTTTTGAAAATGATGAGGTGCTCCTCTCTTTTCTTCCACCCCTTAAAGCTCACATTGACACCAGGAGCTGGTGTTTTGTGGCCACACATCCCCCTGTATAATTTTGTAATCTTTACACCCCAATCTATCGACATTTCTGGTTATAAAGAAGTATATCTGACTAGCGTTGCCACCACTTTTGAAAATGTTGAGGTGCTCCTCTCTTTTCTTAAAGCACGTATTAAGCAACACTAAATTGAAGCACAATACGAACTTCAAAATCGACTCACCCGCCTCATTTTTACTTTCAAACTCAATAGTCTTTGTGGATCCTATCAAAGCCCTCACAATTCCTTCCAACGTGCCCATTCAAATCCTCACCGATAAAAATCTTTTCTTGCACCCCGATATCGTGAAACACCTCTTCTAGATCCTCCTAAAATTGATTCTTCTCTGCCTCAGGAAAGCCTACTTAAGGTGTATACATGCTCAACACATTCCCAATGTCTCTTCCCAACACAAACATATGCTTTAAAATTATGTTCCTTTCCTCATCATATCAACCACTGAATCTTTAAGTATCGTATCCACCATAATATCAATTCCATTTATATCCCTCTAATTCCCCCACATACAAAAGTTTGAACCTCAAATCTTTAACCTCCATAACCTTGTTGTCCACCCACTTTGTTTTTTTGAAGAAACATTATGTGTATATACCTCTTCTCATCATTACATCTATTATCTCTCTAAGATATTCCCGGTCAATGAACCTACATTCCAAGATGCGAACCTAACCCTTTCAATCCTACAAAGTGATCATCGTGGAACTAAGTCATGCTATAACGTGTCACGATTTGCATATACATTAGAAAACTGGTGAATAGGACACCTGCACAAAAAGATCTACCAATTATAGTGTCTCTAAACCCGATCAAAGATGAGGCTTAAACTAAACTATAGTGGTATAAAGTAATTTAATGTAGGACAACTAGCGGATGCCCGTACCAAGACACGGTAAACAAATATTAATTCTCTTACTTAAACCAAAATGATTGTCAATGAGTGGTAATCTCATTTCATTGAGGAGGAAAGAGATTGAGACAAAAAAAAAAAAAAAACTCTCACCCTCACTTGTTGATGTAACTTTTATATTAGAGTGAAGTTATATCAAATCCAAAATCTACAACCAAAGGATAACAATAGAGATCGAGTAAATGACATCATATCGGTGCACGTTGAGCCAATGAAAACCCACAGACCAAATAAATCGAGGGAGGAAACAAGTCAAAAAGTTACCCAATTCAAACAATCAAAAAGGATGCCCAGGGAAACCTACACCACAACAACAAGTCGGCAAAATAATTTGTCCGCAATTTCAAGAATCCCAAAGGTAGCACTAGGGCTTGAGAAACAAATACAATAAATACCACTAATCAAAGATCATTACACCAATCGGAACCAGAAACAAATCTAGATGTAATAATGACAAAAACAACAAATACCCAATATATAGAGGGACATACCAAGCCTGCTACACAACAAGCAAGCAGGAAAATCACCCAACACCCTACAGGTCATTACCAAAGCAACCCAATACTATCCCAAAACTAGATCTGATCATGAGCGGGTTCGGGCTTGGTTTGATCATAATTTCAAGCCCATTACAACAAAATGGTGGGCAGGGTCTAGACCCATGAGCCCATACTTGTTCCCAAGACCATCCTATCATAATTATCATATGCGGCCTGGTATCTATGGACTATACAAAAGTATAAATTACTACAAAAGAAGTAGTATTAAATTATCTAAATTACATATAGAATCTGCTAGGTTGAGGAGGAAGAGGTCTGTGGGGGTTGCGTTGTGGCGCAACAATGATTAGGTATTTAGGTTAGGTAGTGTTTGGATTTCAAAATTGGAAGATTAGGTTATTTTATTTATTAGGCAGTGGATAGTGGTATTTACAATTTGGACGATAGAGTTGGGCTTTGAGTTCAAAATGGACTGTTGCATGTTGGATTAAATGATTAAATGAATAAACATAAGCGATAAGGCAAAATAAAATCAACCCAAACAAATACAATTATAAATATATACATATATAATTATAAATAAGAGAATTATAGATATATCGGGCTTGGAGACCTTGCCTGGAGAATTAATAAAATAATGAAGCTTGCCCGGAGCAGGGCAGTCCGGAGAATTACTGTTATGGATGTGTGGACAACTATGATCGGATGAATTAATGTTATACAAGAAATAGGCTTGGTGGCACAATTACGAAGATAAAACAAGACACAAATAAGTTGGTATCAATATGTGACCCTGTGGGAAGGTTGTCATAATGGAAGAAGTGCGATCCAAGAACAGTTTGTACGAACTGACAAGCATGACTTGATGTAGGTTTTTCTTATTGTCGTGTACGTCCGTATCATACATTTTACAGCTAGAATCCGGGTGAAATTGTTGCTCTGTTTTATTGTTGTGCTCATGTTTTCGGATTCTCATCGGCAGCTTATGGAAGATATTGATGTGCAATAAAGATGTCGACGTGAAATGACTGCGGCAAAAAGGAATATGTTTAGCTAAGTGATTAGCCTGTCTTAGGACCTAACCCATGGAGTAAAAATGCTAGGAAGCTGATGGTCAATACCTTCTATACTCTTTTTTTTTTTTTTTTTTTTTTTTTTGTGCCCTGCC
>JAOWBR010155447.1:0-12924 GCA_028571145.1 Dionaea muscipula
CCTCATATATTCCATTTTGCGCCTACTGATCCGAAGTACCTTCTAGGCTATTGTCCACCGCCTTAACTTACTATTGACACCTTCTGTAGTTTTATCCACTAGAATAATATCATCCGCAAAAAGCATGCACCAAGGTGCTTTCTCACATACATCCCGCATGAGCTCGTCAACGACACAAATAAATACGGGCTCAATACTGACCTCTGGTGCATACCAACTATAATCGAAAAGCCACGGCTGAGCCCTTCGACCGTGCTGACACATGTCGTCATCCCTGTATACAAATCTTTAATTACATCAATATATTTCTTATTCACGCCTTTCTTCTGTAACATTCACCAAACTACTTCTCTCGGCACTCTATCATACGCCTTCTCAAGGTTGATGAAGATCAAGTGAAGGTTTGTCTTCTTCTTCCTAAACTTCGCCATCATACCACAATAATTCAATTGTCATTATAAATGATATATGATGACTCTGGAAACACGAACATATCGCGCATATATTGCAAAATAGCACCTTTTTTTCGTCCATTTTTTCACTAGACATTGCAGTTTCACTTCATTTTGTGAAAATATTAGATGATATTTCATATTTCTATTGTCTGGATGTAATGGAATGATGGCTCAGTTGTACATGCCAGGTGTTGTATCTGACAGGTTAAGCTACCCTCTCTGTTTTATTGGTGTGCTCTAGTCTTTTGAATGCTTATATTTTCCTGTGCATGATTCTCACTTCTAAGTGGTGCTAGTTAAACGCAAACTGTCAATCTGTACAATTTTGGTGTTCATGGCATTGATAGGGTTGGCAACTTTATCGGTTATGCATAAACCACAATTCTAGATATTCAACACTTTTATTTCCTAAAGTTACTATCTTCTTACATCTATTTTTCATTCTTCCTCCTTCATTCTTTGTTTGCTTGTTATATCCGTTTTTGAATCTCTCAATATGTTTGCAGTGCGTATTAGGTAGCCGATAATCAATGTACTATATTTGTTGGATCCTATGTGCATATGATCTACGTATATGTATGGCCGATCCCACCTGGTGGGAAGTGATCGTGATGATGATGATGATGATGATGATGATGATGATGAATATGTTTGCTAGTCAACCCAATTAAATGCATCAATTTTTTTTGCATGTCCACTTGTGCCCTCAATTGCAGAAAGTGTTCTACATTGAAAATGTCAATTACCAATCAACAGAATCAACCATGAGGGTGATTTTGGAAATATGGATAAAAATTGATGTAGTGGGTAGCATAATAAAGTCATTCTTCGTGTCATTTTCTACCCATGAAAACAAAATTAGTCGGAGGGTGTTATTCTTTACACCATTTGTTACTTTTTTCAGGGATGATGGAGATAGCTTGTGGCAAGTTGATTTGGATTTGATTGAAGCCCTTTTTTCTAGCCTTGTTGAATATTTGGAACTTGGAAATGCCTACAACATTTTCATTTTGAATCCAAAAGCTGATGATAAAAGGGCTAGATATGGGTACAGGTATTGCTTTACTGAGTAATTGGTTTCACCTGACAGAGCTATCTTTGCATCAATCTGCAGCTTTTTTTAATAACTATTGAAACATTTCACTGATAACTACTATCTATCCATAACATGAGGTTTTACCAACGGTTTTGTCATGGATTTGGGAATCATTAATAAATTTATTCACTCATTTGGTGCTTGCTGCAAATATTTTAATTTTATATACTGCAATCTGTCTTCATGTTTCTGTGTAGCAGTTTTTCACGGATGCTTATCATTGCATTGCAGGAGAGGATTGTCAGAGTCTGAATTGAATCTTCTTCATGAGGTGCCTATCCTTTTTCTCTACACATTTCCACTGCATTGTTTTTTCTCTTTTGTAATGCTGTTATCTCATTATGAAGTTGTACGCTTTTGAATTTTTGGGGATGGTTTATTTCTGTAAGGCCTCGAAACTCCCTTATCTCTGCGTTGTATGGTTATTGGCCACAGAACAAAAGCTTACAGGCTACTATTAAGCAATCCGGAAACCTTACAGAAAGCTATCTTGGTAGGAAACTTCCTTTTGTCAACTTCGAGCCTTTCTATTTCTTTTGTTGCCCTATTTCCTATGGTTTATGCAAAATTGGCTATCTATGTTGATTGATTAATACATGAAATTGGCATTACTACAATGGTGTTTCAGCTATCGATAAGATAAAAAGACCTTTGTATGAGAAGCATCCAATGACAAAGTTTGCATGGACAGTTACAGAGGAAACTGATACTGTAGGTATTCCATTCCTTTGTATTACTGAAGTTGGTATATTATTCTTTTTCCCTTTTCATAGAAAGGCCTGTGGACATGCTTCCTTTCTTTGTAGTTGTGTTTGTCTTTTTTTGTTTTGATTTTTCTGAAAGATTAGATCTATTTGTCATGAGTTGACTGATAATCTCCAATGTATTAGAACGGGGCTAAAGAATCAACTTCTTGTAGTGGACGTGGTTAGGTTTGGTTAGTTTTTGAAACTATTTTTTATATTGCTTCTGAGGACATTTTTTATTGGAGTTGTAAGATGTAGAAATCTTCATTGAATTATGAAGAATTCAACATTCAGACATATATAGTTTCTTTTGTACACTGGATCATATCTTATAAATAGTAGCAGAAAAAGAGAAGAGAAGGAGAAAGGGGAGGCAATGCTGTACGGTAGGAACAAGGAATGATGAAGAGAGGGAAAATGCATGGGGATTGGGGAAACAGAAAAGGGCAGTGGGGGAAACAGCAGAAAGGGAGGAGTACAGGAGAAAAGAGGGAGAACATAAGAGAAGGGAGAAACAGAAATCTCAATTGTGATGCAACTTCAATTTCCTGGTTTATTGAAAACAAAATACTAGTTGTCTAAATAGACCTACTAGAAGTTAAGAAAACTAAATGCCTGTGGAATCCATTCTAACAAGCAAGCCAAGCATATAAAGAAGATAATAATTGAAACATATGTTGAATGTTTCATGAAGATGATATTTCTGGAAAACTGTTCTTTCCACTTCTTTCATTACTAGACCTCTGGCACGTAAAAGGTGGAAAGTAAAGGAGTAATGCACATCACCCACCTCGACCAAGTTTTAGAAAACTATATATCCTCAATATTGCATGCAGCTAAACCAGCAAAACAGTTCTGTCAAGATACTTCAAGTTACAAGAGTAACAAATAGACATCGGTTTTGAAAATAAAGTTATATCCTTTCTTGAGAAAATAATTGTGGATCCTCCAACTCCACTTAGAGCTACCTGCAGAACAATAAAGCATTTGAACTACAAGGCATATAACCAAAAGGCATATAGATAGCTCAACATAGAGTATCAGGCTAGTATTCAATTGTTGGGCAATTCGATTAATAAATATTAAAATCAAATATTTTAAAACCAAACTGAGGTTCATAGCCAAGATAGGAGATGATTGTGCAAAATTTTCACGAAAGTTCTGAATTCGAACATTGCAATAATAGTCATCAACAATATGCATTGCTACAACTGACCATTAAATGTTGCAATTGACCATGATGTCCAACTTCGTAAATTGAAAGATGTAAATACGTGTGGTCGATTTCATCTAGTGGAATGTGGTCAGGATCATGATGATGATGATGATGAACACTATGAATTACTATGATGCCTGTTATCAACTTGTATACGTTCTGAGATTGATATGTTTCCCTAAGCACTAAGTTATGCAACTATAAGTTGCATTGTAATCCCAACTTTCTTGCTGTTGAGTTATGTGTTTTGGTTTATTAAGGATAGTTTTGGTATTTGACACTTGGTAGTATATAAACCCTTTTGTCAATGAACAAAAGTCAAGCTTTCCCATTACCTCTTCATCTAAAATTACATGGTATCAGAGCCACCACTATCAAAACCCCACCTAATACCCTAAAACATCTAGCCCAGCCTCAGCCACTACCTGGCGTCACCATCACCCAGTCGGACAAACACCACCACTAGCTAACCCAGGCACCAGAGGCCTCGGGGAAGTAAGGCCCAGCCCCGGTAGCCACCGCACGCGGCGTCAAATGCCCAAACACCACTTCCCGCGGTGGCGATGGGGCTCAAACACCACTGTCTAAGCCTCTTTCTCCTATTTTAACCTCATGGGGTATTTAAGCATCTCCAGATCTACTCTCCATTTGAATCGATTCACGATATGCTGTCGCACGTGCCGCCCAAGTCTCCGATGCGTGACTCCCACGAGCCACCGTCCGGCCCCCGCGCCGTCGCCGATCGACAACCCAGTATGATAGATTGTTCCTCTCCTCATGTTGTACCTTTCTTCCTCCTATGGTAGAAGCATATTCCTTTGTTTTCAGTACGTTTTTCCTTGTCCAAGATCTAATTTCTATATGACTTGTTCGGGTGATTGTTTTTTTTGCTTGGGCACTATTCCTTATCTGCTGGAATACCCTGGGCTCGTGTTTTTCGTTGCACTTGATGTGCTTGGCCCTTCGATTTATCATTTGGTTGCTCTGTTGATTGAGATTTCTCGTCGATTTTCGTTTGGTGCCTACTTTTCTACACTAGTGCATACAGTTATTTGATTTCAGCTTCATGATGATTGGTATATGCGTTACCAGTGGGATTGATCGTTGCCCCTATTAGTTTGGATGTCTCTTTGCTATGTTCTTGATTCTGTCATGTTATTGATTGGATTGTTCTGTTCGTGGTGATTCATGATTGGATTAGCTGTTTATTCTTGGTGTACTTATCATTGGATTGTTCTGTCATGCTATATGATTGGGATGTTGGATCATTCGAGTTGTGATGTGTGATTGGGCTGCCTCATTGAGACTCATCGTCCTGGTGTACTTATCATTGGCTCTTAGGTGTGTCCTTTGTGGGATGGATATTTTTCGGGAGAATTATTCATTGGCCATCATTGTTCAGTCGGTTCAGTCCGTCGTATATTGGTCTGCTTCTCCTCACAGCTGGATTATTGATTCCGAGACATCTGATCATATGACCGGTTCTCTAAGTTCGCTATGTGACTAGTTTTCTACCTCATATCCTGACGTATGGGTTGCCGATGGTTCTTATGTATCAGTTCGAGGATTGGGGACAATTCTCCTTACTCTTACCTTGACCATTTCTTAAGTTCTTTATTTACCTGATCTTCCCTTGAATTTATTATCTGTTAGTGCATTAGTTCGGACTCATCACCGTTTGTTGTCTTTTGCGCTAGTTCTTGTGAGATTCAGGACCTTTCGATAGGGAAACTTCTTGATAGAGATTGTCGTACCTCAGGAAGACTTTATGTATTGGACATTGATTTATCCAATATGGCTTGTCTGAAGTTCCCTCCACTATTCTTGATCTTCACAATTGCCTCGATCATCCATCTTTTTCTAGCTTCAAGAGATTGTGCCCTAAGGCTCGGTCGGTGTCCCAATTATTTTGTGAGTCTTGCCAATTCGCTAAGCATTATAGAGCCACATATTTGCCTCAGAGTAATACACGCGCCTCTGTTCCCTTTGAGCTACTTTACTCTGATATTTAGGGATCTTGTCCGATCCAGTCTCGTGCTAGTATTTTGTCATATTTGTTGATGATTATTCTCGCATGATATGGTTATATCTTTTGAAGTCTCGGTCTAAATTATTCTCTGTATTCACCATTTTTTGTGTTGAGATTTTGACGCACAATCTCTTGATTCATCCAGTATGGCTCATCTTGAGTGTCCTCCACTATTTTTGATCTTCATAATCGCCTTGGACATCCATTTCTTTCTAGCTTCAAGAGATTATACCACGAGGCTCGGTCGGTGTCCCAGCTATTTTGTGAGTCTTGCCAATTCGCTAAGCATCATAGAGCCACATATTTGCCTCAGAGTAATACACGGGCCTCTGCTCCCTTTGAGCTACTTTACTCTGATATTTGGGGATCTTATCCAATCCAGTCCCGTGTTGGTTTTTGTTATTTTGTCACATTTGTTGATGATTATCCCCGCATGACATGGTTATATCTTTTGAAGTCTTAGTATGAGCTATTCTCTATATTCACTGCCTTTTGTGTTAAGATTTAGACGTAATTTTCGATGTCTGTTCGTATTCTTCGCAGTGATAATGCTCGAGAATACTTTTCTTCTTCCTTTACTACCTTTATGAATCAACATGTGATCATTGATCAATCTCCCTGTCCAGATACCCCTCCTCAGAATCAGGTTGGTGAACAGGAGAATCGCCATTTGTTAGAGGTTACTCAGGCCCTTATGTTTCAGTCACGTGTGCCCAAGGTATTCTGGTCTAAAGCAGCATTTTGACTGTTGTATATTTGATCAACAGGATGTCATCGTTTGTTTTTCAAGGGGAGATCCCTTACAGTCTGTTATTTCCTGGTCAATCCCTTCATCATTTGGCTCTGCGTATCTCTGGGTGTACATGTTATGTTCGGGATATCCGACCGCATCTTACAAAGTTGGATCCCAAGTCCTTGAGGTGCGTTTTTTTTGGATATTCTCGCACGCAGAAGGGGTATCGATGCTACTCTCTTGAGCTGCCTCTTCTGGATGGCCTTACACCAATTGGATGTGAAGAATGCGTTTTTTCACGGTGATGTGTAGGAGGAAGTATATGTGGAACAACCTCTAGGTTTTGTTCCTCAGGGGGAGTCTGGGCTTGTATGTCGCTTGAAGAAGTCTTTATACGGGTTGAAACAGTCTTCCAGAGTTTGGTTTGGGAGGTTTAGTTATGTGGTTCTTGACTTTGGTCTACAGAGATCAATAAAGGACCACTCGGTATTCTATCGACATTTCATTGCTGGGTGCATTCTTCTTGTGGTATATGTTGATGATATTGCTATCACTAAAAGTAACAGCGTAAGAATTGCTTCCTTGAAGATGTTTCTTCAGTGTCATTTTCAGACTAAAGACCTTGGGTTTTTGAAGTATTTTTTTTTGGAAATTGAAGTATCTCGCTACAAGCGTGAGATTTTCCTGTCCTAACGTAAGTATGTTTTAGACTTACTAGAAAATACTGACATGCTTGGGTACTAAATCAAGTGATACTCTGATGCTTTTCGGTGTGAAACTTCTGCCTGCTGATGGTGATGTGTTTAATGATCCAGATACATACAGAAGATTGGTGGGCAAATTGAATTATCTTGCCTCACTCGTCCGGATATTGCTTTCTCTGTGAGCGTTGTTAGTCAGTTTATGTTTGATTCCCAAGTTCCTCATTGGGAAGTAGCTGCACATATTCTTAGATATATCAAGGGACATTCTCGTTAGGGACTACTCTATAGTGATCATGGCCACAAACGTATTGATGGCTTCTCTAATACGGATTGGGCTGATTCACCCTCTGATCGAATGTCCACCACAGGTTATTGTGTGTGTTTGTTGGTGACAATTTAGTCTTTTAAAAGAGTAAGAAGTAACCTGTTGTAGCTCGCTCTTGTGCAGAGTTAGAGTATTGAGCTCTTGCTTATGTTACTTGTGATGTCACTTATGTCCGTCAGTCACTTGATGAGTTGTAGTATCTAGCTCCTCGATCTACTCAGTTATGGTGTGACAATCAATCCGTCATCCATATTATATCAAACCCAATATTCCATGATAGGACAAAGCATATTTAGGTCGATTGCCATTTTGTATGAGAAAACCTCGAAGGAGGTGATATTGTATTGAATCATGTGAAGACTACAAATCAACTTGTCGATATTCTTACCAAGTCTTTAGTAGGAAATCAAGTTGAATTTATTTGTAACAAGTTGGACATAATTAATATCTATGCTCCAGCTTGAGGGGGAGTGCTATGAGTTATGTGTTTTGGTTTATTAAGAATAATTTGGGTATTTGACATTTGTAGTATATAAACCCTTTTGTCAAGAATGAAAAGTCAAGCTTTCTCATTACCTCTTCATCTAAAACTACACTCGTCAACTGTTAAACATGTAAGTTCATTTGCTTTATTGTTTTCTTGGGTTTTAGAAACTAAAAGGTCTTGTAATAGGAGCTTGGTATTCTTAACCCCAATGAGATGGTCTCTCGGTGCCTTTCTTCTTGGTATGACTTCGTATTACATCTGAACTTGTAGGTGGAATGGTCCAATATTTGTTTAGAAGCTCTAGACAATATTAAGAAGTTGTATGAAGGAAAGGATGCAGCTGAGATTATTCAAAAGAAAGTTCTGCAGGTATGTGATATTTGGCATGAGATTTATATCAGAGTTGTGCAAACAAAGGTGGTGTACAAGGGAGTCATTTTTCAAAAACTACGACATGTGTTTATATCTCATAATCCTGTTTGTATGCAGTTATGGAAAGGGCAGAATGAAGATTTGAGATTTCTGTTCGAAAGGGAACTGAAATCTGGGGATTTCAGTAATGTGCATATAGAATGTCTCACAGACACATGGATTGGAAAAGACAGGTCTTGACAAATTTCATTATGTTTTGAGGCACTATTACTGGAGTGTTTACCTCAACTGTACTTCATGCTTGCTAGGTGGGCTTTCATTGATTTAACTGCTGGCCCTTTCTCTTGGGGGCCTGCTGTGGGAGGAGAAGGTGTTCGCACTGAACAAAGTCTTCCCAATGTCAAAAAAGGTGCTGTAGCAGGTACATCGATAGCCTTGTATCACTTTTGTTTTACTTGATTTCCATGTAGTGTTTTATCTTTTTGTTCTGCCGGACATCAAGGAAACCTAGGTCAGAATTTTGGTGGATAAGAGGTTACATTGTAAAAAGAATTTCAATATGGTTATTTGAGGACTCAGGTGATGTATTCAATTTTGCATGTTTTGAGGGACCACCACTTTGCCAAAATCTCAAGTTTAGGAAATAGGGGCTCAAAATTATATTTGTATCTTAACATGTCAGTTGAAGTGTGGACCATGCACCAACTCTCTCTAAAAATGCTAAAACGAGTTAAAGTCACAACTCTTGTGATACCATTTCAAAGAACCCTCCCTTACCAAAAGCTCAAGCTTAGGATAGAAGTCTCAGAAATGTGGCAAAAAAGATGATGTGGAACGATGTCCAACAAAAACAAATCTCAACAATTCAATTCATATTCCAAGACCAGAAACAAATGACAACAAATGATCTGTATAAATAGAGTCAACCAACCAAAATCCTAAACATAGGTCTCTGTACAGCCCCTATAAACAGGTTCCCTAAATAAAATAATTAATCTAGTCCAATATAACTCCACATGTAACCTCTTTTGCCATATCAACTTTACAGTACCAAAAAAATTATCCATTATTATCTACAGGTATAATTAATTTCTCAATATAATCGTGAAATTAAGTACGGATTACATGCAACCGATATACACATGTCCTCTTTACCACTACCATCGGGTCTATACATATGTTTTATATACATATTTATGTGCATATATTCATCGGTGGGGCTATATAAACACATAAGTTTGACACCATTTTTCCTGGAATGTTTTGAGATAATCCGAAACGGTGGATATGTTTAAAATGTGTTTTTAAGAGTGTATATGCACTGAAAACAAAAAAAATACCAGGAAGGGCTTCATCCGATTATTTTTCGGACCGATTTGGGCTGATTTTGGTACTATATTATACCTATTGGATTCGAAATGATTTGAGACGACTCGAACCGTTGGATGTGTTCAAAATATCTGAAAAATGATTGCATTACCCTCTTGGGTTCCGGTAGGATCGATTGTACCCAAATATATTCGGGTTTCTATAGGATTTTATTTTTTCAGCGTTTTTTCTTCTTGAGGTTATTACATTAACCTCAATAAGAAAAAATAAAATTTGAACACATCCAACGGTTCGGATCGTCTTAAATCATTTTGGATACGATAGGTGTAATATAATGCTAAAATCAATCCAAATCGTGCCGAAAAATGATCGGATAGAGCCCTTCCTACATATATTTTTTTTCCCAATGATTTCGCATGTACACGTGTACATTCTTAAAAACACATTTTAAATATTTCGGATTGTCTCAAAACATTCCAGAAAAAATGGTGTCAAACTTGAGTGTTTGTATAGCCCCACCGATGAATATATGCACATAAAAGCGTTTTTCTATTGGGTTCCGATAGAGTTTCTTGTACACACTTAAAAAATAAAATTTAAACACATCCAACGGTTCGGATCGTATTAAATCATTTTGGATACGATAGGTATAATATAATGCTAAAATCAGTCTAAACCGGCCCGAAAAATGATCGGATAGAGCCCTTCCTGATATTTTTTTTCGACGATTTCTTTTATACACCCTTAAAAATATATTTTAAGCGCATCCACCGTTTCAGATCGTCTCAACACATTCCGGATGATAATGGTGTCAAACTTAGTGCTTATATAGTCGGCTCACACACACACACACACAGAGAGAGAGAGAGAGAAATACGGACTACATTGTTTCACTGTAGCTGCAAATTCAATTATGCGGCTATTCACTGTACATGTATACTGTAGGTGAAAAAAAAATGGAGACACACATTTACGTTGGTCTTGGTTTTGCTGACAGAAAAAAAGAAAGAAAAAGAAATTGATGCAGGCAACAACAGTAGCATTTAATGCTGCTACTTCACCCTCACGAATCATCACATCACTGGCTCTCATTTGGCAGGCTAGAGTAGTAGCATTTAATGCTGCTACAATAAAACAGTGAAAGTCCTAATTTTGCATTCTTGCGGGCGACCGCAAGTGAAGTGTTTTGTGTGTATGTGTGTGTCTCTCTCTCCCTCTCTCTCTCTCTCTCTCTATATATATATATGTACATATGTATATATGTATATATATATAGGGAAGGGATAGAAAGACAAAAAATATGACAAAAATAGAGACAATGAATCACAACCATTAGATGGAATACAAAATCAAGGGTCAAGTTTAAAACAAGTTAAAAAAAATCCTAATCTTAAAATCATCTTCCCTCTTCATCTTCCTCCATCCCACTGCCGCCACCACCATCATCAGGAGCAGGAGCAGCCGCCATGGACGTCGGCGACGTCCTCCTCCGACCTCTGCTCCATGGACGCCGACGACCTCCTCTGCCTGTAATCGTGCACGATGGAGATGGCAGTGGAGATGGAGACGGAGATGGCGGCTGGAGATGGAGATGAAGATGGCGGTGATGGTGGACGATGGAGATGGCAGTGGAGATGGAGATGGCGGATGGAGATGGAGATGAAGATGGCGGTGATGGTGGACGATGGAGATGGCAGTGGAGATGGTGGACGATGGAGATGGTGGTGGTGGAGATGGAGATGGCGGTGGAGATGACGACAATGGAGATGAAGAAGATGATGACTTATTCGACATATGTCGGATAGGTAAAAAAGTGACATATTCTGCATATGTCGGATAGGTAAAAAAATGACCTATTCGGCATATGCCGGATATGTAAAAAATGATTTATTTGGCATATGCAAAATACGTAAAAAAAGAAAAGAAAAAGGCCTATTCGGCGTATGCTGGATAGGTAAAAAAATAACCTATTCGGCATATGCTGGATAAGAAAAAAAAAAAAAAAAAATGGCCTATTCGGCATATGTCGGATAGGTAAAAAAATGACCTATCCGGCAAAATCTGACAAAAATCATGTCAGCGCCTCCTTGCTTTATATCTCCATCGTCGATTTTGAAATCCGTTATGAAATCCAATAGCTGTGAGCCGTTGTCTCTATTGTTGTCCCTATTTTTAGCTCCCTAACCGCCCCCATATATATATATATATGTGATAGGTTATATAGCAAAAAACAATGCCAAAAATAAAGCCAAAAGGTGCAGATGACATCAGCAAGATAGAAAAGACAAAACTACTGACATCAGCGAATAGATCTATGCCATTCATCATGGCAAATCTAATGGTTGTAGTTCATTGTCATTATTTTTTGCATTGTTTTTGGCTATATAACATGTCCTTTTATATATTGCATGGTCTATATGAATTCTCATATGCATATGTATTGTGTTTTTTTATTTTTTATTTTTATTTTTGGCAAATGTTATTTGCGAATTTCATAAATCTCCAAATTACAAGAGAGTTACTGGACAAAGTCAACCTGGAGGGCATGAGACACCCAAGAGGGGGCAATATGTTCCCATGTATGAACGCTCACAACAGTCCTATCCTTTCTGGGCTAAACAATAGGCCACACCATTGAAGCTGCACTTAGAAAGGGACAAAGTGAAATCCTGAAAGGCTAATGAAGCAGATCCTGGATCAGGGGAGTAAGCATAGTAGGAGGGAGAGAAAGTCCCGACTCCTGACAGATTCTCATAAAGAGCCTTTGAGTCACCTTCATTTCAATAGCGAATAGGAGGCTTTGCCTCGCAGCTAAGGCTTCCGCCACCAGTGGGTTGCCAGCAGAATAGGGAGCAGAACGAGCAGCAATGAAAGTTCCCCAAGAGTCCCGAGCAATCGTGCCAAGACCACCAGTATGATCCCAGCCATCCAAGTCCAATCAAAATTGATTTTGATCACACCAGGTGGGGGAGAAATTCAGCCTTGGTGAGGTAAAACCTTCCTAGGAACTAGAACCACTTCCCTTATTAGCATCAGAGAAGCCTTTCATTCCGAAAAACCGCTCCATTTCTAAGCATCCAGATATTCCATAAGATGGAGAAGGTGAGGGCCGGAATGGAGATAGGGAGCCTCTGGAATCGATAGTTCTTCCATCCATCTGTTTAGTAATTCATCCCACCACTTCTCCAGAGAATTGGAGTACCATCCAGCCTCAACGGAGAATTGGAGTACCATGTGCCATATTGTCTCAAGTGTATCCATACACACAAGACATATTTCATCTCTGGTCAAACTTCTGCGAAACAGGATAGATTTAACAGGAACAATTCCTCTGAAGCATTTCCAAGCAAACATTTTAATTTTCCCTGGAACATTAACTTCCCACAAGGAAGACCACAAAACTCTATTCTATATTCCATTAATACTTTCACT
>JAOWBR010155458.1:0-12923 GCA_028571145.1 Dionaea muscipula
TAAGTAGTGTAATAACAAGTGTACATATAACGCTCCCGTATATATATATATATATATATCGGTGAGGTTATATGTACACTTGTTATAACACTACTTATCACACTCATATTTATCAAATGTCTTCTGAAATGTTTTGAGACAATTCGAACCGTTAGATACATAGAAAATGAAAAAATATGGGACGGTATTTTTTTCTTGTCGAAAAAAAAAGATTGAGAATGGCTCCATCCAGACGTTTTTCGGGTTATTTTGGCCGATTTTCGCGTTATAAAGGAAAAACTATATCCGAAATCATTATGGACGATCCAACCATTGGATATGTTCAAAATGTAACAAGAAATGACTACATTAACCCCTCGGGTTACGGTAAGGTTGATTCTGCCCAAATATACTCGGGTTTCTACAGGGTTTTCAGTTTTTCGGGTTTTCTTTTAGTTGGTTTTATTGTATTAACACCTCGGGTTACGGTAGGATTTCTTGTATCCAAATAGGGTTTTATTTTGAATATATCCAACGGTTGGATCGTCCAAAATCATTTTGAATAAGGTATTTCCTTTATAGTGTCAAAATCGGCCTAAATTGTACTTTCCGACGTCCGGATGGAGGCCTTCCCGGCATTATTTTTCGTCGAAGTCTTCGATGACCCCCCCCTTATAATCACATTTTCAATGCATCCACCGATAGGATCATCACAAAACATCTCTTATCACACAAATGTCATAATAAGTGTTAATAAGTGTACATATAACCTCCCCTATATATATATATATAAATATATTTTTTTTTTTTTTTTTTTTTTGCTTGATGGTGCAAACGTGGAGAATCTTGATTTGTTGCTGAAGCTTTATGCCTCTGATACATTTGTTTTGTTCCCAAAAGATTGAGTTTATGCCTCTGATACTTTTGTTTTGTTCCCAAAAGATTGAGTTTATCTATTAGTAGCTAGTTTTGCTTTTTCTAAACAACATGGGTTGATTTGCAGAATTAGATTTAAAGCTTTTTCTGAACAACGTGGGTATATATTTGGCGGAGGAAATTGATATACAATATATATATATATATTTCATTTTTTAACTTTTCACATAACTATAATTTTTAAGGTTTTAAACATTTTCACTCTTTTATTTTTTCTCTCTATTCTCAACTAGTTTTTATAATAAAAATTCTATTTAATTATTTTATTACGTCGCATATGAAAAGTCGAACATAGACCGACAAAAATTTTCTTTACTCAGTTGGCCCCCTTCCATTTTTTATTTCCTTCTCCGCCCCTGCGGATTGGTCCTTGATTCTTATAAATCCGAACCAATTCCAACCATCACTACCCCTAATTGTGAGGCATAAAATGAACCAACAAAAACAAAACCAAAAAAATTATATCTAAAGTGTGACATGTGGCATACCACAGATCCAGAGATTTAGTCACACTTGGGAGCGGGGCCCATGCCCGATGTCTCTAGAGAAATCTTTTGAGCCCAAAACCAAGAATCATACACACAAACCGATCTTTCTTTTTCATATTCTCAAATGACTATCATACCCCTGGATTCCACTTCATCTTCTACATCTGGTTAAACTCTATATTCTTCACGTACACCCCTCTGACAGCGATGTACACGAATTTTACCTTTTTTATTATTTTTTAATGAAACGGTAATATACTATCGTTTTATTAAAATGAAAATGGCAATATACTATCGTATCATTTAAAAAAAAACAAAAAAAAAACGATAATGTACTACCGTTTTATTTAAACAAAAACGATAATATACTATCGTTTTATCAAAACAAAAATGATAAAATACTACTATATCATCTAAAAATTATAAAAAAAATCCGCACACATTCAAGGGTGTAATTTAAATCCTTTCCACGAAACTGACGGCATAAATGTTAAATAACTCCAAAATCGAGGGCAAATTGGTCTCCTTCCCTTGTGTAAAAAGGAGTCGTGGTCGATTTTGGGTTGGTTTCGTCGAAAACGATTTCCAAATAGGAAATCGTCTCTCACACCGTATTTTGCCGTCTCCTCCTCCACTCTTTTCTACTGCTTTTTGGATTCTTTCTTTTCAGTTTTCCCTGCTGAGCTCGAGGAGTTAGGGCTTTTGGAAGTTCATGGTCGATTTCACTTGTTCACTGTTTTTCAATAATGTATTTATGTTATATATCTTTCCTTATTTATGGTATGGATTCAGTATTGGGTTGAGTCGTTGAATCGGAATTGGTGTTGAGAGGCAAGGTGAAGATGGAGCCAGCAACTGCTGTTCGATCTCCATTGACCGCATCGTTTGTTCCTTCCAACGCCGTCTCCAGATCCCGGATTTCGCTTCCTCGTGGATACCGATTTTCGACCTGTGCTAACAGTTTTCCCCTGATTCAGGTTTGGCCGACCATGATTCCTTATCTTACCTTTTTCTTCCATGTGTAGAACACTTGATGATGGAACCGACGATGTGTTTGCTATAAAACAGTACAAAGCCTTAAGAAAAAGAAAAAAAGTTTGTAAAGGTGCATGAAAATCGAAAAGGAAGGTAACATGTCCATGGTTTGAAGAACCAAAGAGGGGAAATTATTTTGCTGTGGCCAATTGTATCCAAAGGGATCCCAATGACTTTCATGGAGAATCTTCCAATCAAAAATACCTGGCTGGGTCGTCTTGTGTTTTTTTTGGGCTCGTGGGTGCGGTAAGGGAGCTAATTGTTTGCACTTTGTATGCGTGGTGGGATTCCATTGTAGTTATTTCTGTAGCTATATCAGGTTTAGTTCATTTTGTTGATAATCCCGCTTGATTGTCCGAGTGAGTTCTTCAAAAATAGTTATTTCTGTAGGTATATTGGAGTCGGTCCATTCTTTTTTGGTAATCATCCCTCTTGAGCTCTTATTTGTGTGAGCTCTTGTTTGAAGAGGGAAAAAAGGAGATAGAAACCCATTTCTTAACTGGTGGTCCTGGAGTTAGTATCCAAAGGAGAAACTGCTACAAATTCTAGCAAATAACAAGCACCCCCAACCCCAGCTTGCCCAGCGGCTAAGAGTGTTGTTGGGGTATGCAAATTTTGTTGAGGTAAAAAATTTCACATGCATAATATACAAGTAGTGATAGTGGTAAGGAAGGAAAATAAAAGGAAGAAGAAGGTATAAGATGAAGAAACAAGAATGAAGGGGATGGGGGATGGGAGGCAAAAAGAAGAAGGCAGGGGTTGAGACACAACAACATCATTCTAGCACGAACAACATCAACCAATGCAGCCCAGCGGCCGGCAGCAGCGAGGTAGTTAAAAGAGGAGTGCCTCCTTAGGGCTCCTGCTTTCATATTGTCATCATCTCATGTTTGATTGGGCTAGATTTCATCAATTCAGGGGCTGCTACTACAAATAGAAAAGCTGACAGACAAAAGGAAATTTGGACAAAACACACATGTTGTGTGCTTAGAGCCTATCTCCTAGGCTAATACTTCATCAATCCAAGAGCAAATACATCTTCAAGGAGAAAAACAGACAAACAAAGATGAGGGTGCTCTTCCTCAAACAAACAAATGTGGGGAAGTGATTTGCAGTTCTTGGTAGGGAATTCCTGATCACTTGGTTCCATATAATCCCATGGAGCGAAAACAACCCATTGAAATGCCTAAATTGTTGGGGGGAGGGCTAGAAATTTTTTTTTAACTTATTGTTGTGCTCTATCATACTAATGCAGTTTGGTTTGTGTGTGGATCCCCACAGTTATGTTGAACAGCTGCTTAAAGCGTGGGTAGAACTGGACTTGTCATCACTTTGTTAAAAGGAAAGAACTGTCTATTATGTTGGAGGTTTTAGAACTGTCTAATCTAGGAAACAACTTGATGAAAAAGGAAAGAAGGGTGCTTCCTAGTTATCTCATTGCAGAAATACTCTTGTGCAGTCAACTTAGAATTAGAAAACAGTGTGGAAAGACTATTCCTTGCTCTTTTGTTAATTGTCTTGTTCGACTTTGAATGCATTTATTGGTGGTCCTGTGCTGATCTAACCTGATCTGATACAAATCTGCAGAAAGTTTCCGTGGCATCTCACTCGGCACTGCATGCTGGAAGAACGGTTTCTGGGTGCCACAGGCGTGTGACGGTCAAAGCATCATCATTGTCGGATTCAGAAGGGTCAACAGTGCAAATTGCTCCCCTAAGGTTGGAATCCCCAGTTGGACAGTTTCTGTCACAGATTCTAGTGAGCCACCCGCATCTTGTCCATGCAGCTGTCGATCAGCAGCTTGAGCAGCTCCAGACTGACCGAGATGCAGAGGAACAGCAGGATGGGCCATCTGTTTCTGGCACTGATCTGGTCTTGTACAGGTTGGTCTTCATAATGAGTTTTTCCCTGTTTAAATGTTTCACCTATACCAGGTTCTAATTTTAGATGATATTCTGTTCTTTATTTATCTGCGACATCATTAGGAGAATTGCTGAGGTCAAGGCTGATGAAAGAAGAAAAGCTCTTGAAGAGATCTTGTATGCATTGGTTGTACAAAAGTTCATGGATGCAACTGTTTCTCTGATTCCATCCATCACTCTATCTTCATCTAATCCTTCTGGAAGAGTTGATACATGGCCAAGCCAAAATGAGAAGCTCGAGCAACTTCACTCACCTGAGATGAAAGAGATGATTCAAAACCATCTTTCTCTTATCCTTGGAAATCGAATTGAGGACTCAACAGTAGCTCAAATTAGCAAGCTTAGGGTGGGTCAAGTCTATGCAGCTTCTGTTATGTACGGTTACTTCCTGAAGAGGGTTGATGGAAGGTTTCAACTTGAGAAAGCGGTCAAAACCCTTCCTCAAGGGGTGGGTGGAAGAGAAAATGACACCGAACAAGCATCTGGGGAGGCGATGAGATCCAGTACTGATGATAACAGTGTAAAGGGTGCTGAAACTGACCCAGTGTTGATTTTATCTGCTGGTGGTGTTAGCCCTGGGGGTTTTGGTTATGGGATCAGACCATCCCGTTTAAGGAGCTATGTGATGTCATTTGATTCTGAAACACTGCAACGATATGCAACAATTAGATCGAAAGAGGCTGTTAGCATCATCGAGAAGCATACAGAGGCCCTGTTTGGCAGACCTGAACTCGTCATCACTCCTGAGGGAACTGTTGACACTTCAAAGGATGAACTAGTCAAGATTGGGTTCAGTGGGCTGAAGAAACTTGTTCTGGAGGCTGTCACCTTTGGTTCCTTCCTCTGGGATGTTGAAAGTTATGTCGACTCTAGGTATCACTTTGTCATAAACTAGGTAGTCTGTCTGTATCTTTGTCTTTGTTCATCAGATTGACCTGTGATGATGTCCATTCCATACTGGTTTGTTTGGGCTATTAATATTCCATTGTAAATATCATAGCTGAATGCTCCGATCAAATAAATGTTCTCTACGATGAAGCTTCCATTATTTGATGGATCATTTAATTTGTGTCCATTTTGCTTTTCTTTCGGTATGCATTATGCATTGCAACTCCTCCGCAGTCTGCATACCTAGCTCAGTGCCAATCTTCAAACAGGCAAAACATCATCAAAAGGGCAAAAGGAAATTCGAGAGCATCATATTCATCATGAAGAAGAGCATGCATGATGCATAATAGAAAGCAGTACAACTCAGTATCTATCACCGTGATAGAACCGGACCAAAATGAAACTGCAAGGAAACTACTAGTACAGAGCCTCAGGTTCCAGTCTCATTGTGAAAACGCAGGCAGTTCGTTTCACAACATAACTAAAAGGAAACTACTACTAGTACACAGCCCACCACCCATAAAATGAAACGGAGCCTTTATTCAGATGAAATAGCAGCGGCCCAAAATTGATCCAGAACATTCATTCAAAAAGACTAAAAGATGAATACACTAGTAGAGTAAATGACTCTCACTGGCCTCAGGCCTGAATCTCCTGTAAATAGCAGCAGCGATGGGGATGAGACCGGCCAGTGCAAGATTAAGATGATCTGACCTGCTAGTCCTGACTGTAATCTGCCCATTGCACTTGTTGTTCAATGAGAGACGCACAGCCATCTTGGAACCTCGCCCAATGGAGAACTGAGACTGAAGGTTTGCCCCCAAAGCCAAGTCACCTCTCCACCTAATCAAGGACAACACAAAGGATGACTGATCCTGCCCAATTGGGAAATCAGCAGCCCTGAGACGCACCTCTAGATTTGCTCCATAGGCAGCCTCTCTCTGAGATCGGACCGTGCCAGTGCTGCACACCAAAACAAGCCTCTTGCCCACTGCCAGCTGATCTTCGAGCTTGACTCCAGTAGCCACATTTTCACCAAGGAATGTCACAGTAACTCCAGCTGCTGTCTTGTTTTTCTTCAAGGTCTTGAACTTTGTTTCCCCTCTGAGAATGTAGGCTAGTTGTTTGCCAATTGCTTGGATATCAAAGCCAGCCACACTAGATCCGTTCTCTCCATGCTTTGCCGCGACAGAGGAATCCAAATGGATATTGAACTCCTTCTTATCCTTTGTCACCTGCACGACCACTGCTGATGGAAAACGGCCTGCGATCCCAAGGTTGGCCTCGACATTGACACCATCATACCCACAATCATGATCCCAACCATTAGAGTCCAACACTGGCCTCGCCAACAACTGTGATTTCGGCTCCAAAAACCGATACCGGTATGCTGGGTTATCACCATCGAATGAAGGAGGCAGAACCATATCTGGAATAGGCACTTGCACAGTAGCTGGGGCACCGTTCTCCTGATCAAAATCTTCAGGCATCTCGCCTGTGCCAGACTTACCTGTCTTCTTCAACTCTCTCATCCTTTTCAACTCCTCTTTCCACTGCTTCTTTTGAAGAAGCTTCACACGATAATCATACTCCTCAAAATATGCCCTTCGTTGCTCCTTGCTGAGCCTTGCAACCTGGGAGTTCCTCAGAGGCTTAAACGGTGGGAGTTGATCATACTCATCCTCCTCCTCTTCCACATCAGAGTCTGAGAAGTCGGCCAAATCAATATCAGAATCACCGATATCAACACCCTGATCAGCAGGGAGTTTAGGCTGTGCACGTGACTGCAACAGTGAAGACAGAAAATATGGAAGAGAAGGTAAGCGGGCACGAATTCCAAAGAGCTTTCTAGGATCGAACGGATCTTGAGGCTTGGAGAGAGAACTTGCTTCTGATAAGATCTTCATAGAGTAGCACAACAGCAACAATTGAGGTCTCCATGTTTGGCCATTGGGAAGAACCTTGTGGCCATCTCGGTTCTTTCGGCAGGCAGGATGGTTCTCAACAAGAGAGACAGGGTTCATAAGACTTGGGTTCATAAGGCGCATCTCGCCAACAGCTTGCCCAACATACTGCTGAACAATATGGGACCGCTGAGCAACAAAAGCTTCATAACTCAAAGGGGAACCAGTTGGTCCATCAGGCGGAGCACTTGCAGCATGTGTAAGAGTCACAATAGCATTTCGCCAGACTGAAGATCCCAGAGAGCTTGTGATTGTCCTCAACAAAGGAAGATCATTTAGATCTCTCGTCTGTGAATCCAGACGATCAACATACAGAACTATATCAGGGGAGCTGTTCTTTGTGAACTTCTTAGCAGAAGCTAAGAGTTTGCTATTGTAACCCTGCTCCATCCCAGAAGATTTAAGACCAGGTGTATCAAAAAACCTGATTTTAACACCATCCACGACCCCATTAATCTCTTTCACAGAAGTTGTCGCACGTTCAAACGCATCAATACTGACCTTCTCTTCCCCCAGAATAGAATTAATGGTGGCACTCTTGCCGACACCTGTTTTCCCAACAACAAGAATGTTCAAGGAAAAGTTCAAATCATCTTTTCCTGCAGCTTCAAGCTGCATGGCTGTCTGTTTTGCTTGATCAAGACTGAAAATCTGACTAGTCGGCCTCCCAGCAAGAAGGGCCAGGCGATAGAGGACCTGGGCAGCTATTGTATCCTCTGCAGAGTGCCCGAGTCTGTGGACAAGCCTCAAGAACTTCACCCTCAACTCTTGAATCTTCTCTATCTTCTTTTTCTCTTCTTCACTCAAACTTTCCTCTGCTGCAGCATTATGAATCGGAGGAGTAAAAATGCTGGAACTGTTAGGTCGTGATGCTGTCCTCGCAGAACGTAATGAGGGTCCCAAACCAGCAGGACGCCCAATGGTGAAAAGGCGAGACCCATCTTGTGATGTTATAGTGACAGGACCAGAATCTGAGCCAGCATTTCTCGCTGCTTTCAAAAGGGCAGCCAAGGCAGCAGAATCAAATAACTCCTCTCCACCTCCTTCCTCTTCAGAATCTGGTTCTTCATCTGAGTCAGTAGCTATCTGACCATCAACTCTGTTCAACGGACCTGAAAGAGAACTGTCTCCAGAACCTAGCTGTAATTCCTCCATAAACTGTCTAGCAGCAGCAGAACTTCCGAAGATCATCTCTTCAGTCTCCCCATCTGTGGCTGAACCCTCTATTTCACCTTCTTCCTCTGCTTCATCCACACCATCCTCATCCTCAGCTTCCACCAGTATTTCTTGGCTAATGGCTCTACTTGGCAATGCAGATTCTTCCTGCAATTCAGGCATATGAGATGCATCCTCTTTCAATCCATCACTCACAACTGAATTAGTTTGTGTGATATCGTCAGCATTTCCCACTTGCCCAATTTCCTCTCCATCAACCCTAGAAAGCACCTCCATCACATCTTCATTTCCATCCAACACCAGTGGTGGCCCATCCATTGCCCCTACATTTTTTATCGGACCCGAAATTGCAGCTTTCTTCAGCAATGAATCCACATTCACCTTTTCTAAGTCAACTTCCTCAGAAGTGCCATGATCGGAAAAGGCCCTTTGACCTACACCATTCTGTTCAACAGCTTCAGAATTCAGGAAGGTGGAGTCTTGTTGTGCAGATTCAACACTGTATTCTGTAACAGGCTTGAGGCTGTCGACAGGATTGTTCTCTGTTCCCACTGAATATGGGCCAACCAGAGGTTCAGATTCATTATCTAACTCAACACTATCTGAATATGTCCCCAATTCATTCACTATCTTCTCTGAACAATCCTTCACTCCCTCCGCCTGTCCACCAACAACAGCAGTTCCAGACCTTATGGCTCCACTGAAGTCAACATCGATAGCATCCACAACAGAGACCCCATCATCAGTAAACTTTACACCATCAGTTTCAACAGGCCCGGGATTCAACGGAACAGATTCATTAGTAGAGGCCTCAGTTCCTTCTGTCAAGGACACATTGCTTTCATCCGTTTCCCCGTCAGCAGCTCCTGTGCTTACAGGAGCAGATTTTTCTACAACTACGGATTCTGCTGCCTTTGTTTCTGACACCTCGTGTTCACCTACTTGAACAATGATGGCAGCTCCACTCCTTGAAGCTTCATCGACATCAACATGTATGATATCAACAACAGGATCCCCTGAGCTAGTGAACTTCACATCAGTGGATTCAACAACTCCAGAAATTCCAAGAGTGGTTTCTTTAACCATGGGGCTCACCTTGGTTTCATCAGTAGCCCCAATATCAAAGTTGCCATCCCTACCCAAAGTCTCACCATCTTTCTCCTCAAGAATACCATCATCCCCAAAATTACTCTGCTCAATCTCTGGCTTATCCTCTTCACTACCCACAGCCTCTTTCCCTTTTTCAGCTGACCTTAATCCTTCAGCATATCCATCAACCACCTGAGACCCCTCATCTACAACCTCCTCATCACCACTTGACACCCTAATTTTAGGAGCACCTATGCCAACAAAAACACCATCTCCATTATCATCAATATCATCGCCACCAACAACATCGTCATAGTCGTCATCATCCAGTGATAGCTTAGCTATAGGAATACCAGCCCTAGGAGTGGCAAAATTCAACATGGGTTCATCAATTTCCTCACCTTCCATCGTCCCCACTAGGGTTCCATTAAAAGCATGCCTATCCGACCCCATTTCAAAATCCTCCTCGCCACTCACAAAACCCTCATCATCATTATCCTCCACACCAACACCACCAGTACCGCTACTGGTACTACTGCTACTAGTAGTAGTATCAGTAGTACTAGGAGGAGTAGTATTAGAATCATCATCCTCCTTCTTATTCATTTCAATGATATCATGGTGCGAATTGTTGAAAACAGTTTCAGTATCAGAATCATCAGGAGACGGGGTAGCTTTAATACCTGGTGAAAGGGGATCCACCGCCATTTCCTCGAGGTGCTTGGAGTCCATCGTCGTCGGGGGGTTGTGCGCTCAAGAAATGAGGATGCCCAAATTGTTTTTCGGTTGGGGTTTTGCGTATGTGATTGGATTTCGATGAAGGGAGATTCAGAGAGATGATGAACAAGGGGACAAAGCGAGGAAGGAGAGCGAGAGAATCATATGGAAAATAAGAAACGAGGGTTGCAGCGGCGGATATGAGATAAAATGATATAGCGATGGCCGATGGGCAACGTTAACGGCCTCTCTCTCTCTCTCGCCTTCCTCTGTCTCTGACTTTCAATGGGGCGCTTTGGGCCTTCCGTCGACTGCAGCAAAAGGATGATAAATCCTTTTATCCCCTTCTGATCCTCATCGCTCACCACAGGTATCTGTTTATCTTTTTAGCAGGGACTACGCTTATGATCCAATCCAACCCACCGTTTCCATAATAATCAAATTGGTCCAAGTGTTCAATTATATTAATATAAGGTTATGGTTTAAATTTTAATGGACACGATTATCTTGAATATAAGTTTTGTGATAGGATTTTAAATTTATGGAGTCTAATAAAAATTCAAAAAAAAGATGATATTTATTACATGTTAAATTCAAAAGGGACGTGATTGGCATGTGAACTATATTCCACATAAATTTTTTAATTAATTAAGAAAATCGTTCTATTAAATCAAGACATGATAATTAATATCCATAAATACTATCCCCAACTTCCAAAGTCTAAATAATTTAACAACATTAAAACACCCTAAAGGTAATAATGTCAAAATCTTCCCAATCAAACCAACTAAATCGATAAATAACAATTAAATAAATATAGGAATTTCTAGGAAGTTAAAACTAGTTCAGTGTATTTTCGTCATCCTCCAGTTATGAGTCCTAACCTAAAAAATGTGAAGTTGTAACTAGTAGCTATAAATTATAGTTGAGTGAATATGGTACTGAATAGAAATAAATAGCATACTTATAGGAATAAAGGATAACGTGAAACAACGGTCAATCATGAGGTCTCGATAATAAATAACCATGTTATAATACTACGGAATTGACAATACATGTGAGCATGTATTAGACTGGGTAAACAATCAATCACATGTTAAAAAGTAAGCTGCATGCTCGTGAAACAAATATCAATAGCCACCAAAATAACAAAAACCTTGAACACCATCGTATAAAATTCCACTAATAATATCCTTCAAAATGTTGAGACCAGTGCAAACACCCAGTAAACTGGATAATGCGTGAATACCGTAAAATGACCATCAGAGTGTTCTTAACAAAAATATGAACGTCTAATATCGATCTCATAGTTATATCTGCCATGGTACCGAAGTGTAATCTTATAAGTCAACCTAGGTGACCAACGGACACCCGTTGCGCGTTCTAGAGTCAACCTCAAAAGACTTCTTCGGTAAACGCCCACAATCACTTCTAAAGTAAAGGCTCTCCCCTTGATTTGCTCGACCTGATGGGAACTAGGGATATCCCGTACACAGGGTAAAACCCTAGCCCTATACAACATATCAAGGAATAAATAGCTCACACAAACCTAACATTTTAATCGACGTGGTAACAAGTAATTGATAATGACATCACCAACACGCAATCAATAAGATAATAGATCAGTAAAGGTTAAAACTGGTGCGTTACTAATGGGGGAAGAATTTACACTCAAGGGGGAATAATTTACATTGAAGGGGGAAGAAATTACTACATCTGATAAATTACTAAATCTGATGCGTAATTTTTGACTGATGATTATGATTGAATATCGCTCATCTTTTGATGGATTGATTTCTGATTTATGTCAGCATGTATCATCTATTTGTCATCATAAAAAAAGAGGAATTTGTTAACCTTTATAATATTTTGATGATTAACAAACAATGAATGCGTAAGTGTTGATAATTGTTGTGAGCTACATCGAGAAATGTAGGATAACGTTACTTGATTTAGTAGAATTTTGTTGACCCATGAATTATGTTTTGATGATTAACAACCAAGTGATTGCATAATGACTCAATGCTTACAAAGTTCCTTTAATGTGATAGGATGAAAATGAAACATTGCCTCCATGACCAGTTATTCAAATGAAGCATAACACACAAGGAAAGACGAAGATAGCCAAGCCAAGCTTCCATGAGGGATTAAAGTTTAAGAAAAAGCTCACGAGATGTGCAACCAAAGGAAGATATTAAGGAAGATCACGAAATGTCATGAGAGCACATTTAGACAAGGTTAGCAAGACTTGAATGCATGTGATTGAATATGATTTAGTTGGATTAACACACACATACACACACACATTAGTTGGTTTAAAATCTGTCTAGTGACTTGTTAAGCCAAAAGAACCACCTCCACTGTGAAGGACAAGCTGGGCGTGAGTTGTCTTAAAATGAGTGGGAAATATTTTCCCATACCCTTACCAGACCTCGAAGGAGTCTAAGATTGTTGACCTGAGACAGATGCATCGTTCAGCTTTTACCCATATCTTTTTCCTAGCCTAATCTATTGTCCCTAATAGTGTTGGAAAATGGGGTTTTATCCATTGATTTATGGCCCACTTTGGGACCACAAACGGGTGGGACCCGGAAGTGAATTCCGGAGTCTCAAAACTGTTATATGTTCTCGGTAATGTAGAGAACAATATCATGAATACGGATCTCAAAACCCATTTCCGTGTGAATGGGAATTGTCGGTCAAAGTATGTGCTTTGAAGAGGAATATGA
>JAOWBR010155469.1:0-12921 GCA_028571145.1 Dionaea muscipula
GGGCTCCGGATTAAGGTGGTTGGGTTATTACTTACGTTTGATTCGGGCCACTACCACACCTCATGGAAGTTCTGTTTTTATATATATCTACTGTCCTCTGATTTCGGTTCTAACCCCGTGTACACCCCCGTTGTAAATTATTGTGCAGGTTAGGTTCCTTGCAAGGAGGATGCGGCGGGGAGACGACGTGGCCTCTTAGGATGAGTTGTCTCTTTTATTATCTTTTGTCGAGTAGCCCTTCTAGTTTGACGTTGTAGTATTTATAAGTTGATTTATATTTGGGATTGTTTCTGGTTGGTTTTCTTTTGAGTTCATTGATGATGAGTAGCTTTCATTTCCACCCATTTGAGATCTGTTTCCGCTGTTTGAGGTTGGGGTTAGGCTTGTGCGGTTCGTGGATGGGTCCACGGGTCATACGCCGGTCCACCCGGGGTGGGGTGTGACAAAAATGACTCTCTTGCCACGACAATCAAGCTTGGTATCGTGCCGTGCTAGCCAATCCATCCCCAAAATCACGTTAAATCCAATGACATCTAAAGCAATCAAATCAGCAGGAAAGACTCGACCACAGACCAAAACCTCACAACCACAACAAATATGATGCAACTCTACAGACGCTCCAACAGGTGTAGCCACTAACATACCCACGACCATCTTACTTAAAGACACAGAAAATGAACATAAGAAAGTGGGTGATGCAAAGGAGTGTGTGGCACCCGAATAAAAAAGAACGCGTGCAGGAACTGATGAAACAGACAAGGTACCTTGCATGACCGATGGGGAAGTCTCCGCCTCCACTGGAGTAAGAGTAAAGATACTCCCTGGAATCAATGGGCGCTCAGCTGTCACCCCCTTGCCTTTTTGGGTCGCTGATGGAGGTCCTGACTGGGCTGGCCTCTGGATTGATCCAACCTCTGAAGCCACTGGTGTCTGTTGCTTCCCCGAACCCTGCTGATAAGAGGAAGACTATCTCTGAAAACTCTGTGAGCCTGACTGACTCTGTTGTCGTCCCCCAGATCTTCACATGGGAGAAATGTGTCCCTGCTTCCCGTAGATGTGGCAGGTGAGCGGCTTCCCATCACAAGATAAACCCCTGGAGTGGCGTTTCTGACACTTCTTGCAGAACCAGTTCTGGAACAATGATCCCCGAGAACCTCTTGAGCTGCCCGACTGAGAGAACTTGAACTTCTTCTTCTTCTTACCATCGCCCTCAGACTGGGGATGACTCTGGGTAGGCTCATCCCTAGACCTCTTCTGAACAGATCCCCTGGTAGCTACCATAACATCCTTCAGGCGCGCTGCCTGCTCGACCATCTCATCTAGTATGGTGCACTTACAGGCTCGAACATGAACAACAAGCTCTAGGTCCATGCCCCTCTCGAAGTGGAACATCTGATCCTCCTCAGCCTCTAGCAATTCAGGTGCAAAACGAGCCAACTCCGAGAATTTAGATTCATACTCAAGGATCCGCATGGTCCTCTGCTTCAATGTCAACAACTCAACCTTCTTCTATGCTCGGATGTGCCCCGTGTAGAACTTCTTCTCGAACTCCGTGACAAAGTCTTCCCAGGTAGGCTCCTCACCACGAGCCTCAAATCTCCTCTGGATCCCTCGCCACCAGAACTTGGCAGCATCTTCTAGCTGTAGGTGGCATGAGACACCCGGAACTAAGGAGCACACGCCATCCTCTGCAGGATGTCCTCAATTCGCATCAGCCAGTTGCTGGCTGCAATAGCATCAGGAGCCCCAACAAAATGTGGTGGTCTGGCCACCAAGAACCGGTCAAAAGATCTTCCCTGAGCTTCATCAAGTGGAAGTACTACAGCAACAGCCCTCTGAGCTGGTGGTGGTGGTGCAAGCCTCTCAAAAGAAATATCGGGCAACATCCCCACCCCCTGAAGTCCTTGCATCTGACCAAATCTCTGGAACTACTGAAATCGTTCCCATCCCCAGCTGGAAGATTTTGGAACTCTTAGAATCGAGCATACACGTCCGGCGGCATCCGAACGTTTGCCGTCCCGTCATGTTGGTCATCCATTGGGCTGAGGACACCTTCAGTCTGAACATCTCAGATGACAGGACCGGTAGGCCTTGGCGGCAAACCAGTCCCCCTCCCCTGAGAACTGGAGGAGTTACCAGCTTTAAGTCAACTTCTCAACGAGACCATGACTGCCCAAAGCCCAAAATGGATCTAATCAGAAAACTAGAGAAAAAGAAATGCACAACTGGAATCTAGAAACATACCTTTAGCAGATGCCGGGAGACATGCCTCTTTCTAAGTAACCCAAAATTAAAATGCAAAAATCATTAATGCACACAAAGTATAGTTTAACCTAATCCTCAGTCAAGTTAAACTAAACCTCTGGCTCTGATCCCACAAATGTCACACCCCACCCCAGGTGGACCGGCGTACGCCCCGTGGACCCCTTTCCACGAACTGCACAAGCCTAAATTCCAAACAAACCCGTGGTCCAAACTGAAGGAAAACTAATCAATCTTAAATCAAAGGACTCACCAAACGGACCAAATGTTTAACCATTCACAATGGGTGGAAATCATAATCAAACTCAAAACCCAATGCGGAAGTCTTCAACATGAATGGCTAAGATCTCATAATCAATCATTAATGCGGACGTCAAAATGATTAAACAAAAGTCATACAAATCAGATGACGATCTCAAAGTACCAAATCAATATACTAAACAACCAAATGATAGTTAATCCTAAGTGGCGTGCCGTCTCCCCGCCGCATCCTCCTACCTAATCAGCTACCTGAAATCACAGTTCAATTAGGGGTGTACATAGGGTGAGAATAGTGAATCAAATCATGCTAGATAAGTAGATATAAAGCTCAAAGATTCCTTGAGGTTGTGGGGATGGTCCAAATCAAACGTAAGTATTAACCCGACCACCTGAGTCCGCAGCACGGAGGTGATCGGGGGAAAACAGGAGGGGACCACCCCACATGGTTACGAGAGCTAACCCATGGAATGGGATCAAAGAAAACAAGGTGACGGACCGAGTACAAACATGGTAACCAGAAGCCACAGAAACAGGGCATGGCTGTCATAAGCATACATTAAAATAACAATGAAAAATAGGAATCAATGATATGAGACCAAACAACGGATAATAGATAACTCATTAAATCACGTGATCAAATCATATCTAAGGTCTCAATAAACAGTTTTAAACAAGATTCCCCTTAATCACATGTACGTTCGGGTTAACGTACACAACTCAATCTTATATGCCATCATCAAATCATTACACAAGCGTGGGGTCCCCGCCTTGACGTGGCGCGTATATCGGTATGGCGGCCGAGATATGTACAACCACGAAGGCACCGTCCGAGTAATCCGTAGCTAGCAGAATCCCCAAGGACGTTGTGTCATGCGGGTGGTGGAATGTAATCCCATTCCGATCACATGGCCGAGGTCACCCTAATCTAGATATAACCCTCGGAATTCGGATGTAATCTCATCCTAGAATGTAATCTCATTCCCTTCTCACTTCTCATGGACCTCACCAATGTCAACACTCTAACTCACAAGGCCAAAACAAAGCCAACGAAGAAGCATGCGATATAACAATACTCATAACAGGAATTCACAGCATGCTATAAATCATAGATCATGAGTGTGGACAAGCAAACAAACACAGAGCATGAACTATGAGTAAAACGAGGAGGGGTGGTAATCAATGAAGAACATGGCCAATGAAGGAGAGGAAAAAGGAAGGATAGTGTGTACACCCCTCACCTGAAGAGCTAACAAGTCCTCCAAGCACAAATCACCGAGCTAGGGAACTTCGTAAACAATCACGTCGTCACCTAAAAACCACACACATGGAAACAAACTTACTAACATGCTCAAACTAAGCCAATCATGCTAACAAGTCAGCAAAACCCCCATGTAAATCACCTTGAATGCCTAGGATGTGACTCGGAATGAACGAAAACGAAAACGTAGTGAAACGGAGCAAACATGCTCCCAGAAGACAGAACCGGTCGGCCGGTTCTCCCTGAATTGGAGAATCCGGTCGGCCGGATTCCCCAAAACAAAGAGCACCTCTAAAATCCGGTCAGCTGGACAGGGAATCCGGTCGACCGGTTTTCCTATATCTGCATAGTTCTGCAGAATTCTGTTTTGTGAATTGGCCGAATTCCAAAACAATGCACTAATCAATCCAACCTCTAAATGTCTAGAAAACATGCACCAAATGGCACCTAATCATGCCCCCAATGTGTCAAAACACAAACCATACGAGAATCAAGCACGTGGACAAACCTAGAACAACCTAAAATTCCTGAATCGAAACAAAAGACGACGAATCCAATCCTCATGCCAAAACAATGAATCGACGGCATCAATGATGACCAAAAACATCACATTGATGGGGGAAAATCCCCCAACTACAGCCAATGACTATGAAATGGAAAAATGGAACAAATATCGAACCTTCAATCGAAAGGAAACCGAATCATGATGATGGCTCGAATCTCCCGTGCTCCACGCCCTCGCCGCTGTCCGATCATCATCACAAAACAAGGAGGAGAATCAAAATCATCACCTTATCCACCCATGGCCGAAAATCCAAGGAAGACGAAGGAGAAAAGCACCACAAGGAAAACTCACCCGAGATCACAAGAAGACAATGTGATGAAATCGCCTCCGCTCGACAGCCCGAGACGCCGTCGATCACCCTCTCCCTATGCTGCTGATCGGCCAAACCGAGGGAAAGAGAGGAGAGAGAAGCGTGAGATGGATAAGGGAGATGGAAAGAGAAACGTGAAAAAGAAAGTGGGAAAATTAATGTGGGGGTTACCAGTCCAAACCCTAAACTCCCACATTAAATTAACGAGGGGCGAAACGGTAATATCCCATCCCAAATCAATTAAAAGAAAGATTAAAGGGATTAAAAGTTGTTTCCGGGTTTAAAACCCGCGACCTGACGAATACAAAGCTCTCGACCTCTTCCACCCGAATGGGCTAAGGTGAAAGTTTTGAGAATTAATTAACCTGGTTAAATTAAAAGCCGAATTGGTTATGCTAAACAGCCCAAATCAACATAAATTCTACTTAAATCGGAACGGGTTATCACAGTGCCTCCACAGCTTCAGAGCAAAAACAATGGCGGCAAGCTCTAGATCATGCGTCGGTTAGTTCCTTTCATGCACCTTCACCTTTCTAGAAGCATACGCTATCACCCTACCATGCTTCATCAGAATGCAGTCTAAGCCCTGAAGGGAAGCATCACTGTAGATGACAAATCCACCACCCTCAGTCGGTAGTGACAAAACTGGAGTCGTAGTCAATCTCCTCTTCAACTCAAGGAAACTCTGCTCGCACTTGTCCGTCCACACAAACTTCACGTCCTTTCTAATGAGCTTGGTGAGTAGAAGTGCTATGGTGGAAAGGCCCTCCACGAACCGCCTGTAATATCCAGCCATGCCCAGAAAACTACGGACCTCACGAACAATAGTGGGCCTCACCCACTTCTCAACAGCCACGATCTTCTTCATGTCCATTGAGACACCGTCCTTATTGATCACATGTCCCAAAAATGCAACACTGGTCAACCAGAACTCACACTTCTTGAATTTTGCATACAGTCGTTGCTCTCTCAAAGTCTGCAATGCAATCCTCAAGTGATCCCTATGCTAAGCCTCTCCCCTTGAGTAGATGAGGATGTCATCAATGAAGACGACAACAAAGCAATCCAGATAGGGTTTAAAATACCTATACATCATGTCCATGAAGGCTGCCGCGACATTCGTCAAGCCAAAGGGCATGATAAGAAACTCATAAAGACCATAGCAGGTCCTGAATGAAGTCTTCTCAATGTCACCCTCTCTTACCTTCAGCTGGTGATACCCCGACCTCAGATCGATCTTCAACAACACCTGAGCCCCCTATAGCTGATCAAACAGGTCATCTATGCTTGGCAATGAATACATGTTCTTCACAGTCACCTTGTTGATCTCTCTATAGTCGATGCAGAGACGCATAGATCCATCCTTCTTCCTTATAAAGAGAACTGGAGCTCCCCACGGTGACACACTCGGTCTGATGAAGTCCTTCTCAAGCAACTCCTGCAGCTGTGAGTGCAGCTCCTTCAGCTCAGGTGGAGCCATTCTGTAAGGAGCCTTTGAAATAAGCCTAGTGTCAGCCGCTAAATCAATGACGAACTCGACCTTCCTATCGGGTGGAACACCAGGGAGATCCTTAGGAAAAACATCCGGGAACTCATTCACTACTGAAATGTCCTCAAGAATAGGCTCCTTCTTTGGAGTCTCAACAATATAGGCTAAAAATCCTGTGCAACCTTTCCTCAGCATCTTCTAAGCTTGCAAACATGACACCAAACTAGCAGGAAGCACCTTATTCTCACCCTCAAAGATAAACTCAGATCCATCCGACTGAGCAAACACTACCCTCTTTCCATGACAGTCTATCTTAGTATCGTGCCTAGCTAGCCAGTCCATGCCCAAAATTACGTCAAACCCACTCACATCTAAGGCTACTGATGTAGCCGTTAAATGACAATATTACCTTGCCTTTTATATATGCTAACTCCCTTGTTTTATTTTTTTACGATGTGATCTATGCCTCTTTTCTAGTATTTCTCAGGTTTTACAATATTTGGAGAAATCAAGGCAAGTTGACGCCATCATTGGAGTAAAGGGTGGAAACGCAGCTAAGTTAGGACATGACGCCATCACTATTCCTGAAGGTTGATCTTGGAGACAAGACTTTCAATCTATCTAAAATAACCTTCTAAGATGGCTCTCAAATTAAGGCCACCAGAGGAGCTAAGAATCTCTCAATCCACTCATTGGTCGCCATGGAGCTGACTAGCTCTATTGAAGCATGGCGACGATCGTCTTTAACTTGAGATTCAGAGATTCAATCTTGTCATCTCCAGTGTTCATGGCCCTCATTTAACATGAGATAACATCCGATGGGGCCATAACTTCCATGCAGCAAAGGAGATTCTCTGGAGAAGTCCCTGACGCCACGGAGTTGTTTGGTCTCACCAAGCCGTGGCGCCACTATGACCTAACTTGCTATCTAAGGATTCAACATTGCTGATCCGAATTTCAAACATGTCCATTTAATCTACTGAAGGTTTTCATGTGGTCAAATCATTCATCGGATCTCTCAAATTCCCTAGAGGAAGAACCGTCGCCTCAACCTCAATGGCGCTGGTACTGAACCCTATAGTGGTGGCGACGGTTGACCTTAACTCCTTATCCAAGATTCCTGCATGACGTCGTGAATGATCCGAGGTCCTATTTAACGATAAGAAGATGAACCATGTTGTCCTATCTGATGTAGGAGACGTCCTTCTCAAAATAGATGACCTTGATGCCATGGCGACACTTAGTTCCTGTGAGATCATGACGAGGCCTATTCTTGCTTGACGCCATAGGGGTCAACGCCACAGCTACTGTCGCCCCGCCTTTATAACCTGGCCAAGCAGTAGCATTTCAGTTCCAGATTTTCTTCCTACTTTCAAGGCTACTCTCAGGGAATTTTCTGGCTGGAACTGAAGAAGGAATCTCTTAAAGGATAAGGATGAACCTGGACGCATTTGTACCTCCTCGGAAGTCTATAAATAGCATTCGAGCTGCAACATTTCAAAGTATCGATCTCCCGCACGAGTACTCGAAACTACACACTTGCTAAGACACCTTGTGAGAGAGGAGTGAACAGATTGGTTGTGGCTATTTTAGTAGGAGTCGGTCCATACTCGTTAAAACCACTGTGACAGAGTAGGATCAGAGTGTGCAAATGATCCATTGATCATCTTGAAACTTAGCGTTCACCATTTTAATACAAGCATTTATTTTATCGCAATTTACTGTCTTTTCTCTACTTTTCCAATTCTCAAGCATTGTTGCAATCGTATTCCTTCATAGCCGTGGTATCAGTTTTAATCACCTCGAAGGTTAATTCCGTGGAAGTCGATCGGCGATCTTTAGGATCGATCCTGCCTCACTGCTGATTCATAGTACTTGAGTTGGTTGTTGAATGGCACTTGTCGTGGGGAAATTGCACTTGAGAAATCGCACTTTACATTATAACAATTTACATTTCCAGCCTTTATATTTCGTACAAACCACTTAAATTGAATCACTTCACTGAAATTAAGAATTGTGGAATTGTTAAACACTGTTACAGATAATTTCCTGAGGATCGATATTTTTATTACTACCAACGAGGTAGTACACTTGCTGCTATTCACCTTCGTTCGGTCAAGTTTTTGGCGCCGTTGTCGGGGAATTCATCTTGGGTAACGGTTTGTCAATTCTGTGATTTTATTCCAGTGAAGATTTAATTTTTGTTCATTCCTTATTCTTTGTTTCCTTCTCGCCCGAGAGTTGGTTTTTGGTTTTTGTTCTTTGCAAGTAAGAAGTCGTTGCTATCTTCTGTATGATCACAAGGTCTAGGAAAGAATCAATCTTTTCTCTAGTCCCTGAGATTGAAAAGATCACACGTCGCCTCAGAAAGCAAACTAAGCAAACCTAATCTTCAACAATCATTATGGCTGACGGAGATAACATAGCAAATAATGCCACCCACCCACTGTCTGACTATGGTTTCCCCACATTGGAGGGGAATCGACCAGTGGTAGTCAGCTTAGCCGTGGAGGCACAAAACTTTGAGCTAAAGGAGTCCACGATCCAATTGGTCCAGATCCATACTCAGTTCCACGGCTTGCCGATGGAAGACCCTAATGATCATATCACTGAGTTTCTAGCCATCTGTGATACGGTGAAATACCTCAACGTTTCGGATAACGCCATCCGTCTACGTCTTTTTTCTTTTTCTATAAAGGATAAGGCGAGGCTTGGCTAAATTCGTTACCTGCAGGTAGTATTACCACGTGGAATGATTTAGCTGGAAATTTTTTTAAAAAAATACTTCTAACTTTGTGCAGGAGGCTAATGAGTCTTTTTACGAAGCATGGGAGAGATTCAAGGAGGCTCTACGGGCCTGCCCTCATCAGGATGTGCCTGTTTGGCAGCAGCTCCACATATTTTATCAAGGTCAAAAAGGTAATTTTAGGGCTATGATAGATATAGCTGCTGACGGGTCCTTCATGAAGAAAAACGAGAATGATGCGTGGGCCATCTTGGAGGATATAGCAACTAACAGTTACCAAAATGACTCCGTGAAGGCCGTGGCGTCAAGTTCTAGGAGGGCGGCGCTAGTGGCTAATGTAGAGCCCACATAACCTTTGTTCGATCCTGAAGCCCTTGCTTCACTTACTACGCAGCTACAGACCCTCAATACCAGACTTTTAACATTGGAGGTAGCTGCGGTACCAACGGGACCATGTGCACACCATGACGGCGTCAGCATTCAAGATCAAGTTGATGCCCTGTTTGCTGATCCACAATATGTGGAAACTGAAGAAACCGAGTCCACCGAAGAGCACGTAAATTATATTGGGCAAAATGGCCAGTGGCAACAGTAGATCCCATGGAGGGGAAATAATTTACTTTCATGGCGGGGGTCAAATTATGAAAATGCTCGACAGCAAGTGCCGCCCCCACAGCGACCGGCGCCCCCACCACAATATGCATCAGGTTCCCGTCCACAGGGGCAAGTGCGACCGCAACAACCCCAACAAAAAAAACTCAATATCAACAGCAATAGAGGGCGTATAGAGCACCGCCACCACAATAACAGCAGTACTACCAACCTCAACAATATGTCCAGCAGCGGCAGTATGCTCAGCCGCCGCCACAGCAACAACAGCATCAGCGAGCACCACCTCCACAACAAAGGCCATCCACTGAGGATATGCTGGCCCAATTCATTACATCATGCAACACCAGGATGCAAAATCAAGATGCTACCATCAAGAACCTGGAAACGCAATTCGACCAGATTGCAAATTTATTGGGTAATCGTGCACTTGATACATTACCAAGTAACACAGAAAATAATCCCTGGGCAGACTTGAAGGCCATAGAGCTCAAAGGAGGTAAGGTACTACCTATAAACACTGGGGCGCCACTAAAGAAGGCTGTGGCACCACCATAAATGGCGTCACCCAGTTATCATGACTCCTCGTCTGATGAGGAAACGGAAGTGTCGCCCCAGGTACAGAAGAAAAAGGATGTTGTTGTGCATCAGGACTCCTCGTCTGAAGAGGAGAGGCCTTCACCAAAGAAGGCCAAGAAGAAAAGCAGTTGTTGGCCTGTGGCGACAGGCTCAAAGAAAAGAAAGGATAAGGGAAAGCAGATACAACATGATGTGGACATCAACAAGCTTCCCTTTCCTCAGGCTATAGAGAAGAACGTGCTGGACAAGTCCTACAAGAAGTTCCTCGACATATTCAAGAAGCTTGAGATCAACATACCCTTCGCTGAAGCCATAGCGGAGATGCCAAAGTATGTCAAGTTTCTGAAAGCATTGCTGACAAACAAGAGGAAGCTTGAGGAGTTCGAGACTGTATGCTTGACAGAGCAATGCTCTGTTGTGGTGTCACGAAAGCTGCCCTCTAAACTCAAGGATCCAGGGAGTTTTTTAATTCCTTGTTCAATTAGACATCTAGAATTTGATAGGGTTCTATGTGATTTAGGGGCAAGCATCAACTTAATGCCTTACAAAGTGTTTAAAATATTGAATATTGAGCATGCTTTAAAGCCCACCACCGTCACACTATAATTAGCTGACAGATCAGTCAGGACGCCACGAGGGGTGGTAGAGGACTTGTTGGTAAAAGTTGATAAATTTATATTTTCTACCGATTTCATCATCCTCAACACAGAGGATGACCATGATATGTCCCTCATATTAGGGCGTCCATTCTTGGCCACAGGGCGCACATTGATAGATGTGCAAAAGGGGGATATTATCTTGAGGGTAGGAAAAGAGAGAGTGACCTTCAATGTGTACGACGCAATAAAGCATCCCGATGATACCGCATCTTGCTTTTTCCTGGATGTCTTAGACATTCCAATAAAGGCATTATTACATAAAAACATTTGCCAAGATGTGACGGAGGTTGATCAAATTGAGGAGAAACACATTGAGGGAGCTGCCGCCCCAGTTGAGGAAGAGGACCTGGGGGTGCCAGAACTTTTTGGAGAAAGTTATGGTGAGGCTCACTTTGTGAGTGAGTCCAATACATTTTTTAAGCCAAGGTTTCAACCCTTAGAAACCAAAGGACCACAACCTAAGCCATCTGTGGAAACCCAACCGAAGGACTTAGAATTAAAACCTCTTCCCCCTCACCTGAAGTATATTTTTCTAGAAAAAGATGAATTCCTTCTATTGATTTATTCTTCATCTTTATCTGCAGGTGAGGAAGAGAAGCTGCTGGTTGTTTTGAAGCAGCATAAAAGAGCCTTCGGATGGCAGATGGCAGACATTCAAGGGATTAGTTCATCCGTATGCATGCACAAGATTCTGATGGAGGACGAACACAGAACTGTCGCCTTAACCCATTGATGGAGGAGGTTGTGAAAAAAGAAGTGATCAAGCTTTTGGATCTTGGGATAATCTATCCTATCTCCGACAGCAAATGGGTCAGTCCTGTGCAAGTCGTGCCGAAGAAAGGAGGGATCACTGTAGTGAAAAATAAAAAAAACGAATTGATCCCCACCAGATTAGTCACCGGATGGAGAGTCTGCATTGACTATAGAAGATTGAATAGTGCAACAAGGAAGGACCACTTCCCCCTTCCTTTCATTGATCAAATGCTTAACAGACTCAGTGGTCGTGCATTCTATTATTTTCTTGATGGCTACTCCGGATACTTCCAGATTGCCATCAACCCTGAAGAACAGGATAAGACAACCTTTACTTGTCCGTATGGAACTTTTGCATATCGTCGAATGCCCTTCGGATTATCCAATGCACCTGCTACCTTTTAGCGGTGCATGATGTCTATATTCCACGATATGGTGGAAGATTTTTTGGAGATTTTTATGGACGACTTCTCAGTTACAGGGCAGATTTTCGATAATTGCTTAGCCAACCTGGCCCGAGTTTTGAAGAGATGTAAAGAGACCAACTTGGTCTAAAATTGGAAAAAATGCCATCTCATGGTCACAGAGGGGATTATGTTTGGGCACAAGGTCTCCTAACGAGGTATAGAGGTGGACAAGCCGAAGGTCGAGGTAATTAAGAAGTTAGTACCGCCAACTGACTTCAAGACTTTGAGGGGATTTTTGGGTCATGCAGGATTATACAGAAGATTCATTAAAGATTTTTCTAAAATTTCAAAGCCCCTCACTCAGCTACTCTTGAAAGATGCACCATTTAATTTTGATGCTGAGTGTCTGCATGCCTTCAACTTTTTGAAGGAGAAATTAACCACCGCCCCCATTCTGACTGCACCTGATTAGAGCCTTCCTTTTGAGCTCATGTGTGATGCAAGTGATTGTGCAGTGGGGGCGGCGCTTGGGCAGAAGAAAGATAAGATTTTTCAGCCTATTTACTATGTGAGCAAGACATTGGATCCTGCTCAACAGTACTACACCACATCCGAGAAGGAGTTGTTAGCAATCGTGTTTACATTTGACAAATTTCGGCAATATTTGATCGGTACTCACGTGGTCGTTCACACTGATCACTCTACTTTGAAGTACCTGCCGCGGAAACAAGATTCAAAGCCATTTCTCAGATGGGTGCTGCTCTTACAGGAATTTGATATGAACATAGTGGATAGGAAGGGGACAGAGAATGTGGTGGTAGATCACCTTTCAAGACTACCATTTGCCCAAGGCGTCAGCTACGAAGCACCGATAAAGGAGGAATTTCCAGATGAACACCTTGAAAGATAGAAATAAAAAGAATTATAATAAGTTTTGATGATGCATAAAACATAGACACTAGGATCATAAGATTATAGAACTTAGGGGGAACTGACATTGATCAGCCCACATTTGTATAGATG
>JAOWBR010155480.1:0-12920 GCA_028571145.1 Dionaea muscipula
GCAGTAGATGTAGCTTTACAAAAACAAAGTTTCTTTCACTGTGCAAAAGATGTAGCTTTGCAAAAGATATAGCTTTACAAAAACAAAGTTACTTCAACAATTCTCGATGCCAGATGTAACTTTTCAAACAACATATCCACCATATTTCTTCTTGATCACTTTGATATACTTCAAACAATGAGGAAAATAAACATAAACCTGCATCATTATAAAAAAAAGTAATTAGATATAGTTAAAAAACATAAACGCAGCAACACTGTAAATATTTAGATGATAATACCTCGTTACAACGCCAGCGACGTAATGTGCTCCTATTTATCCTTTTTTGCGCCAAAATTTTGTCCATCCAATCCTGCAAGAGAAATATGTAAATAACATACATCATTCATAAACTTATACTAACTCCAAAAAACAACGGTGCCTGAATTATAGTTCTTAGAAACTTTCCAGGTTCAAGGAGCTCAAAACAGCGGGTACATGAAAATGGCATTCATCACCTGAACTTTTTTTTTAAGAATCTCAATGGGTCCCCAAGCAGGTTTTCTCCAAATGTTTGCTCAAATTAATTGTTTATATCTTTTACGCAATTTAACTTCTGAATATTCTAATTCGAACACAAAGCTAGCGGTAGCCCGTGCCAAGGCACGAAAAGTTTTGGCACGAACTTACCTGATTACTCGATTTCAAATGTTGATGAATTTGTTAGTAACATTATTTGATTTCTTCAGTTTGAGTCTCATAAATAACTCATTTGAAAACAATATGACTGTAGTTTTTAAATGGTTTTCCAAACAATTGAAACAATCTTTATGTTTTAGACATAAAAAAACGATTGTCAGTACACCAGGGTTTTGACTCGTTTTCAATAAATGATTAACTATACGTTTTTTGGTACAGAATACAATGGAGATCCCAAATAAAACCAACAGGACATTACATAAAAAAACACCCAAAATCTCCTGAAAACAAAAAAAGTTAGACTAACCCATGCACATCCCGCATGATAAGAGAGCACTAATAATAAAGTAAGGCTTTAGACTCGCCATCAAAACAAAATAGAAATATACACTTCTTGCACCTATATACACCTATCAAAAAAAATTTCTTTCACTGTGCCGAAGATCTAACTTTACAAAAACAAAGTTTCTTCCACTGTGCAAAGGATGTAGCTTTACAAAAGATGTAGGTTTACAATAGAAATTCTTCAACAACTGGCATCGAGAATGTCAAACAATATAGCCACCAAACTTCCTTTTCATCGATTTGAAAAATGTTCATGTGTCAATTTTTACATACCTTGAAGAATATGAAAAATAAACATAAATCTGCATCATTATAAAGATGAGTAATTAGATATAATAAGAAAATAAACGCTTACACTATAAATATTTAGATGATAAAATCTCGTTACAACCCCATCGAAGTAATGTGCGCCAAAACTTTGTCCATCCAATCCTGCAAAAGAAATATCTAAATAACATTCATCATTCACGTAGGCGTGTTGTTATTCCAAGAAATATTATGCTAACTCCAAAATTTTTTTAGTGCTTGCATTACACACAAAATCAAGAAGAAATACTAATATTGTAAAGAAGAAATACTGTACAATATGTATCTGTATAATAACCTAAATAATAAATAATAGAGGATGTGAAAATATTTACAGAATAAAGAATAAATTTATTATTGCCTTGACTTTTTTCTATCCTTTGTTCCTTTTAAATAATTGTAACGAAGAAATATAAAATGACGAAGCTTACATGTTGCATACGTAGTGCATTATTAAAATCTCTCTTCACGAATAACAATACAAACATTGTTTTGACGAAGAAACGTAACCTACAGAACATGAAGTAGAATATTACCAAAAAGAGTAATGTTCCAACTAAAAATGAAAACACAATTAAAAGCGAAAATAGAGATAATCATATTGTCTTTTTAAGATGCATGTCAACCTATGAAACACACACACACAAAAAAAGTCAATATAGATATAATTGACACAATAACACTTGGAAAATGTCTTTCAAAATTAGTGCAATAGATTTAATACCAGTCCATAAACAATCATATTGTCCATAGCAACCTCGAATTTAGTCCTTTAAACCTCTCTGATTAATCTGAAACAAATAGAAATCACATACGTCAACTAACCGAGCTAAACGGTCACAACCTACAGCGGAGAGGTACAACTTCCACATACTGATTTGTCGATAATAGCTCATTTGTCTATAATAGCTCATTAGACAATAAACAATAAGCAGAGACAATAAACAATTAGACAATAAAAAATAATTAAGAGTATGAAGTAAGCTCAATAATAATTAAGACACTAAACAATAAACAATAATCAGTAATTTGAACACAAAGAACACGCAACTAAATAGAATCAGTAAAGTAAATTTTCAACTTAAAAACCTTGTCCGATCGGTGCTATACTCTAAAAGCACCTCCCACCGCATCAATTATTCAACAAAACCAATTTCGGATCATGATATACTTACAACAAAAAATTACAACAACAATTTACAACATCATCTACACCATTCATCTTCATCATCTAACCCACTCATCAATCTTCATCAACCTTTATTCATAATCCCAAAAAAATTTAACGGTTCTGATTCTGTTACAACAATTTTCGTTGTAACCGTATCATTTTTGTTACTAATACCATGTGATAACGGTTGAAAAAACAGTTATCGCTTTGTGCGTCACAGTAACGTCAACACCCGTCCTGTCACGCAAATCCTGTATGTCACGTCAGGTGGAGCTAGGAGCTCGCAGGTCGCAGATCGCCCAGCCTGAGATCTGCACAAGAAGAAGCTTGTCAGAAAGGTATCGAGGTCATCCTCGAGGTTCCCCCTCCGATGCTTAAGTCAGAAAACCTGTAAAATTGGAGACCTGAAGGATAGAAAATTTCAGAGATATATAAGAATACCTTAAAATTTGGATCCATAAACCAAAGGTGTAGGGGGGTATTTATAGGAAAATTTCGAACATACGAAAAATCCAAAATATCCCCAGGTCGCCGCCACATGTCGACTACTTAGCGGAGCCACGTGTCAAACTCTGAGTGGAGTGATGTGTCAAACTCTGAGTGCAGTGATATGTCAAGCTTTGAGTGGAGCCACATATCGGACATCCAATTTGTAAATCGGACAGCTGTTATTTCCTATCGAGCAACGATTGTCGGACAATCGAGTTGTGGGGCTAATATGTGGGTTGCGGGCTTCGTTCTGCGGGATCCACGTGCGGGACCCACCCTTGGTCGTGGGGTCCACACGCGTGACCCACCTAGGCCCGTGAGGCCCACCTGCGGTCTGCGACGTGTGGCCTGTGGGACCCACTTGCGGGGTCTATCCTAGGCTGTGGGGTAGACCTGTGAGCTTCTTTCCTTTTTTGGGCTCTTTTGGATTGTTTGTCTCTTTTCGACTACTTGGACACTCTTAAATCTCCTGGGCTTTGATGAGCCTGTCATACCAAAGCCCTATCATACTTGAACAAATTTGAATATAAAATAGGGTATTTTTTATATTGTTATCCCCATAGTGGACTGGATATTAGTAATACTAATCTCAAGTTCCCTCTTAAAATTTTATTTCTCCTTATAATACTATCAATTTGAATCTTACGATTTAATCCCAACACAATTAAATACTTTCTTATAATCACATCTGCTTACTAATCCTATCTAATTCAACATAATTATCAAACGACGTCTCATAGTCTTATTTAATAACCCGTTTTAAACCCTCAAATCCTCCTCCTCGGGACCAGCCTTGTATGCTATTGTCAGCTACGAAATGCTGGTGTTCTGTTTTTCCCTTCACGTCTTCACGTACTCAATAATGCAAAGATAGGGCATGGGCATGATGCTCTGATCAGAGCAACTAGAGCGAGTGGAGTGGACCACACAGTCACAGTTTGTGCAGATTATAATACACTACTCATGTGCGCGCGCAGTATGAAGTTACCTTGGCTTTGATTCACCATTGACAATGGATTAGAATACGCTGTTTTTGTTTCTCCTCGAATCTTGTGGGTAATTAAGGTTTCTACGACCTTAATTTTGGATCCTGATTGATTGATTGTGTGTTATAGAAAGACCGTAGTAGAGATAATCATGGACGGGCACGGGCCGGGTTCGAGCCGGGCCTAAAAATGGGCGAGCTAGGCCTCGATCCATGGGCCTATACTCGTGCTCAACCCCACCCATTACGATTATCGGGTCGGGTAATAAGGGTTTCTGCAACCTTAATTTAGGATCCTAATTGATTGATTGTGTATTATAGAGGGACCGTAGTAGAGATGATCATGTGCGGGCTCGGGCCGGGTTCGAGCTGGGTCTCACCCTTATTTCAAGCTCATTCCAAAAAATTGAGCGAGTTGGGCATCAGCTCATGGGCCTATACTCGTGCTCAAGCTCACCCACTACGATTATTTGGTTGGGTCGGACCGTCTATGAGTCGACAATATTTTTTCATCATTAAAAAGCTTCAACACATCTCTCCTTAATGTATGTCTGCTCATTATTTAAAATTAAGGACACATACTGAAACCATATGCCTAAAATTTAGGTTCATCACATATAGTAAACAAATATGCACCAGCAATAACAAACATGTATATTGACCTACGAATACCTTCTAAATCAGGATTTAGATTCTTTAAAGACAAAGAGTTACGATCACCACTGAATCAATCGTACACAAGTAATATTTTTTTTTATATCTTTAATACCTCGTTTAGATAAAAAATCTGTTGCAAATGAATTTTTTAGAGAGAAAGTTAAGGAATTTTAAGGATTTTAATTTAGCAGGTCGATTTTTTTTAACATAATAAAAACAATTAGGTTAAACTGATATCAGCTATAAAAAAAAATAAATATTTAAATACAATACCAAAATTTAAATAAAACACTCATAGGCCACAATATAATATTTAAAACTTTTTTTTTTTGAAATAATAACAATAATTCGGATCAGGCGGGCCGGGTCGAACTTAAAAATATATTACCCGTACACGGCCTATTTATATAAACAGACCTTAAAACATACTCAGGCCAATAATATCGGACCTAATTTTCCCAAGCCCTAAAATAATCGGGTTAGACAGGTCGGCCCGATTTTGATTTTGGGGTGGACAAATGGGGCCAGGAACCGAACCAAACCGTGTCAAACGGTTCGGTTCGATGCAGATTTCTGTTTTTAAAATACAAGACCCGAACCGAACCGAATCGTAGATTTTTTAAACAGTTCGGTCCAGGTTCCATGCATAAAATTTGGGCCTAAATCGACTATTAGTAGTCAAACTGGGTCAGGAACCGCGAATCCGAAGATCCAGGTTCTTGTTTTTAAGATACAAAATTCGAACCGAACCGAACCGTAAATTTTTTTAACGGTTCGGTTCAGGTTTCACAAAATTTGGACCCAAACCAATCCGTGCCCACCCCTATTTTGATCACCTCTAGGCCGTAGCATGTGGCTTTGATTCAGTTTCAAGTCTGCTTAGCTAGCTAGCTCCATATCTCCAATGGCAGAAGATGCTGCAGGCAGATCCCGGCGGTTCCTGGTGGCTGCTCATGTGACGGTGGTCACAGTGCTTGTACACTGCGGCAGCTTTGGTGATTGTCGCACAAAATGTGAGTTCGAGGGGATATTCAACTTCGGTGACTCGAATTCTGACACGGGCGGGTTCTGGGCAGCATTTCCAGCTCAGTCTCCACCTTTTGGCATCACCTACTTCAACAAACCTGCTGGAAGAGCTTCTGATGGCAGACTCATACTCGATTTCTTAGGTATATTAATTTCTATCTATCAATCATCCCTTTGCTCATATATATTTCTCTCAGTGACAGAGAATTTCTCTCAGTGACAGAGAATCTAAACATATTAGTGTATATCAGTTCATTTCCCGTGAGGTGGTGCTCAAGAGATTTTTTTAACGATCTGAACCGTTGCATATGTTCAAAATATATTTTTAGGGATGTGGTGAAAATTTCAAACAAAAAGATTACCCAAAAAACCTTCAACCGATCGTGTTTTATTGTTACCGTCAGATAAAAAATATCAAAAACTGATTAGATGGAAGTCTTCCCGTCATCTTTTTGTTTGAAATTTTCACCATTCCTAAAAACGCGTTTTGAACATATCCAACGGTTCGAATCATCATAAATCAATTTAAAAATAGAAGGTTCATAAGTTAGCTCGTTAAGGTAGTCCTCATTTGGAACTTAGTATATATATATATATATATAATTAGTTTCAAATAAGGATGTCCTATTTGAAATAGTAAGAGTGGACTTTTGTGAACCATTGGATTTGGGAGATCAAAGGTTGAGATTGTTTACTGTTGGTAGTAGGTGAATAGTGAGACAGTGTACTGTTCATCTGAAATTGAATCCTGACCTTTGATTTGTAGATCCAATGGCCTAAAAAAGTCCACTCTACTATTCTAAAAAGAATGTCCGCATTATAAGGGGAGTGTGTGTGTGTGTATATATATATAGACACGGAATGAATCTGTATACCTCCTTTTTTACCTCTTTTTCACCCCCAATAAATGTGATTGGTTGATTGTTCCTCACTGCATTAAATGCAGGTTCCATTACCACCCAAAATTTAATCTTGGCCTTCTATTGTCCCTAATCCAATGGTTATGATTGGGGGTGAAAAAGGGGGTCCCTAGAGCCGGCCCCAACATATATATATATATATCCGGGGTTATTATATCGGGGGTTATTTAGACATCTAAATAAACATCTAAATGAATGCCTATTCATTTTGAAATGATTTGAGATGATCCGAACCGGTGGATGCGTAGAAAATGACATTGTAAGACATTTCACGTTTTACGCCCGTCGAAAAATAATGACGGAAAGGGCTCCATCCGAATGTAGGAAAGTACGTTTTGGGCCGAATTCAAAATATGCTATATAACTTTTTCTGGAATGATTGAGGCAATCCGAACTGTTGGATGTGTTCAAAATACATGTATTATAAAGGTACAAGAAAGTCTACCGCAACCCGATGTTTTAATGCATTAAAACCAACTAAAAGAAAACCTGAAAAACTAAAAGCCCTATAGAAACCCGAGTATATCTGGGTACAATCAACCCTACCATAACCTGATAGGTTAATGCAATAATTTCTTATTACATTTTAAACATATCCAACGATCGGATCGTCCAAAATCATTTCGGATATGGTACTTCGTTTATATTGTCGAAATCGGCCCTAAAAAGTTCGGATGAAGTCATTCCCAACATATTTTTTTTTGAATTTGAGGATGGACCCCCTATTTAAAAACACATTATCTATGCATCCACCGTGTCGGATAGTCTCAAAACATTCCCAAACAAAATTTATGTCAAACTTGATGTTTATATAGCCCCACCGATATATATATATCCCAAAATGTGGCTTGACAAGTTCAGGGGGAGTAAATGAACTTGTCTATAAGAGTATGCACTAGAATGTATTTGTATAACCCCTTTTTGAGTTAATTTTCAAATCTGTTTTTGTGTTGTTTTAATTGATAAAAAGTGTGTGTGGTATGCAATGCTAAATAAAACTTGACACGCAATATATGGAGGTTTACGGTGGTGTAATTCGTTATTCCTCTCTTCTCCTTGTGATATAGAAGGAATTCACTATTACTTTGACACCAATATAATAGTGTACAACTCCTCATAGTCTCAACAACTTCACTGTATAACCTCACACAGCTCCTTCGAACTTAATCTTCATCTGCTGTCGCACTGTCAGCCCCTTCACAACATTGTTTTTCTTCAGCTGCTTTAGTTCTTCGCACCCTTGACTGCTTCAACTACCTTGATCCTTCACAACTCTTGCTGCTTCACCAACTTCACAACTCCTTCACAATCAATTGCTTCACTGATTTCCTCAGTCCTTGACAATTTGCACTGCTTCTCTGAAATCAGTCCTTCGTGACATAACCCACTTCACTGATCAAAAAGAAAAGTGGTTTTCTTCAGATTAATTGGATTTGAGCACCAATCCTTGAACCTTTCTTGATATCTCTTAGTAGATCTGGGTTGGGCTCGATGACTCTTGCAGAGCATGCTTGATTGCTTCGTGTACTCTCCAAATTTTCTGACTTGTTCAAAAGTTTTTGTCGTCTTTTGTCCATCATTGAGTATTTATTCTTCCTTTAAAAAATAATCCCGTTGAAGAGCCGTTGAAGATGATCTTCTTCTTTCCTTCGAACTTTTTAGAAATCCCATGAAAAGTGGATCTGGTCTGGTCAACTTTCCTTATTTGTGTATGCTGTCCAAAAGCTTGCTTACTGAAGTAGGGTTTGCTTATTTCTGACATTCCTTTTTTAAAAAGCTGACTTGCTTTTTTGCATGTTAAAGTATCACGTGATCTTTGTCTTCTTTTGACTATCTTCAACGTCTTCAAATGATTTGAATTAAATTCAATGGATTTGAATTTAATATCGAGAATTTTACATCTGGTGCATGGTTGATTTTGACACATGTTGATTCAGCATTTACTTGACTTGTTTGTCTCAGCTACCTAATCTCGACTAGTCTGTCTAACCTGTTTATCATCGACTGCTTTTTGTCTAAGTTGATCATCTTCAACTGATTTTGTCTGAGCTGATCATGTTAGACTGCCATAGTGTCAACTGTTCTAACCTGACTGCTTCCAACCAAGCTGCTCTAGTGTAGACTGGTTTTGACTAGACTGTTTCTGACAAAACTACTTTTGTCTCGGCTGCTTTAGTTTCGACTGCTCTAATTGTCAGCTCTTCTAGTCGAAGCTGTTTTTACCTCGACTGTTTCAATTCTCAGCTGCTCCAGTCTCGACTGCTTCGGTGTAGACTGCTTTTATCTCGATTACTTCTATGTAGACTGCTTATACCTCGACTACTTCTGTGTAGATTGTTTCAATCCTACCCTGTACAAGTTGTTATACGCAACTTATTCTATCTATCAATCAATTTTCTAATCTATCAAAATCATAGCATCATCAAAACATATACAATCAAATCCTAACAAATTCTTCCTTTTTGATGATGCCAAAACCCAAATAATTGAATAAGTAAAGAAAGTAAAATTAGCTTTACTCATGAGTAAGAGAAATGTTTGAACATCACAAGGTTAATTCATACAAACTAAAAGACAAAGAGATTTACAATTCATCTTCTGCCTGGGAAGGAGATATCATCATTGATATGTTGCCAGTTGTTATACACGGAAAAATACCCGCCACGTGGACAAGAGATATCAAGCCACGTGGACATATGTGTGGACCCGCCCATTGTCACAAAAGATTCAGGTAGACCGTGGATACGTTGAGCACGTGGACGAGTGCATTGGTGAACGCGTGAAGACGAGAGCTCGGAGACCCGAAGACAGGTGGTCGCCCATGCCTGGCCACTCGGCCACGACCACCCGGTGTCGGCAGGCAACTGTGGCAGTGCGGCCAGACCATCCATAAGCATGCGGCCAGCATGTATTTTGTAAGCTACAGCCACGCATACGGCCAAGAGGATAAGAGCCCATGCGTTCACCAATGCAGTATCTCCATGCATTATCATCCAATGGCTAGTTTGTGGGCATTTAGCCCATGCGAGCAGCTTAATTTGTTCAACAGGCCAATAGAGGCATGCAGCCAGCATGGGCCATATGGCCATGCATTAATCACGAAGTCATGGGCTTCATGTGGGCACAAGGCATGCAAAGGGCATGCGGGCAGTGAGCGATTCCTGCGGCAATGGCATCTTAGTCCTATGCGGACAGCCATCATAAGAGCGCAAACGGGCAGCTATATGCATAGCATCCAGCAAACATCACTTACGCTGGGAGCATAGCAGCAGCTTTGTGGCGAGCAGCAGCGGGATGTGAGGGCAAGGCTCCTCTACGACGCGTGGACAATGCCCTTCTCCACAGTGTGTGCGGCCAGCGATGTTCCATTCTGTGTGCCGCCAGCGGGTGCCTCCCGTGATGTGCGAACAGCGACCATCTTCGATAGCACACGAGCGGCGCGACCAACAGCCTGTGCCCGTGGCCATGACCATCTCACGTGTGGGTAGTACTCCACGCGGCTAATGGCTCGTGCGGCCAGCGGCCACCGTGTGCGGGCAGTGAGCGCACGGGCTTGTGGGCATGGGGTCTCGCGGCCAGTGTTCCGGTGGTGTGCGGCTATCACGTGCGGGCAGTGGGTGCGCGGGCTCGTGGCCAGCGTTCTGGTGGCGCGCGGCCAACCTCTTCTGTTAGAATCCAAGAGTACACCAAGATGGGGTGTGAATTAGTGTTTTAAAAATTATGCCAACTAAAAACATAGTTGCTGTTTTTAATGAGGAGTCGACTCCTCGTGATATGCGGATTATGTTGTAAAGCAACTAATGTTTCAGAAAACAACCAATTGAAAGGAAAGTCATCTGGAAAATGGTTTCTTTCATTGATATGAACATGAATTAGTGCAATACAAAGTAATTGCAATGACTCTCTATTACCAACACAAGATATAGGCAATGACTCTCTTATACCCCTTAACTAGGCAATGTCTCTCCTAGCTAAGACATGATGTGGGAAAAAATCTCCCACATCCAACTTGATGAAGGCAACACTCTCCTTCACCCAATCCTAAAGTGGGAAAACTCTCCACTTAAGACAAACTCAAATTCCTTACTTAAGGAATCCCAAACTAAGAAGCAATAAGATGAATGTGATCGGAATGCCTTTCTAGTCGGGGCAAAATATCAATATGCTCAACTAACGGTATGTAAACACTAAACCTTAATGTCAAACCTGCCTTTCAGAGGGATCCATTGTGAGAAATCAGTTTGCAAAACCCAAGGTACTTGCTTGCACTTCTCTCGGATGCTTGAAGAAAGTTTTCACTTTAAATCATAAAAAGTGCGTTCATAGCAAGTAGATCGATGTAACTTTTTTATAGATGAAATTCCCATGTAAAATATAAAAAGAAATCATTTAACAAAATATCCAAAAAAGATTACATCAAGAGATTTGGAAAGATTTTAAAGATATATCATTAAAAACCAAACTTTCCAAAAATAAGATCTCTCCTTCAAATCTTCTGTAAATCTTAATATCCAATGATATTTTGTCACGAAATATCATCTAAAATATACCTTAAATCAATTAAAAACAGTTTGGATGATATTTAAAAACGTATGATCAGAATTATAAATTTCCAGTGAAAACTCGAAACTGTCCAGCTAGAGGAGGGGTAGACTCCTAGTGCAGTTTCCAGTAGCTTTCAAAAACAGTTTTCCCAAAATCATTGTTGTGTGTGCGTGTGTGAGTATGGATCCCCTATTAGACTGATTTAAACATTAAAATAGAGTGTTAAGCAACCTTACATTGCAATGAAGCTTGACACACACGAATCTCCATCCATATTCATGACTTTCTTGAATCTTCTCAATGGTATGATGGTTGAGGGGTCGACTTCAACTTCCTTATGAATCTACTCGACTTCTCATGCTCCCAACATCTTAAATCAATGATTGTAAAGCTTGAATTGATAATTTTTCAACTCTGGAACATCACAACAGTGTCACAGTGACTTGATCATCCATAAAGCTCATCCATGGTTAATGTACTAATGTCTTGAAACCTGTCACTTGATCAAAACTAAACACACCACGCATCACACATACCAAGTGTTTGTTATCATCAAAACATCAAACATCAAGGGTCAACAAATTCCCCCTTTTTGATGATGACAAATACTTGATGCATTTAAATACGTATGCATGGTAAAATAATAAAAGTGACATGATCTAAATCAAATATGGTTCACACAAAGTGATGTACAAGGAATCTCAGAATTATCATTAAAGATATGAAGCAATAGTTACTAGACAAGCACTTCCATAATCATCTCAGTCATATCCATCCACCAATGAAAATAAAAAAATCAGAATCTCAATTAAGCAGTAAGGATTAAAACCAACCAAAATAAATTAAGATTATAATAAATCAAGACTTTGGATGTACTCCACCAGATATCTGGGATGAGCAAGTGCATCCACATGCTACTCATTCCACATAAAAAAATGCATATAATTTTCCCCCTTTTGGCATCAACAAAAAGACAATACTCACAAAAGCTAGAGAATCAACAGATATAGCATGTAAAGCAATTAAAATCATGATGAAACAGTTAATACTGTGGTAAATGGATATCAAAAGTAATGGTAATGTTTATCAACGGAAAGCAACATAATGTTTGAGACAAGCATGGCCAAGGTAAACTAGGGGCTGTCAAGATGGTTCCTATGGCTTTGGTGAGGTTAGGGGGTTGGATTTCATCTGTTGGTATAGCTCTTGAAATCTGGTGTTGGCTTGTAAGCCTCGAGTAAACTCAGCTTGCAAGTGGATCAGATCAAAATCTGGCAGGTGTTCTGAAGGTCCTGAGGGGTCGACTCCTGTGGCATTTGTCTTCCCTTCTGGCTGAACACTGGTTTGAGCTGGAGATACTAGAACTACCATATCTGGAGTTACACCATCCTCATCAGCAGATCTCTCTTTACTCACTGCATCATAGAACTTCTCCCCAGACCCTGAATCTTCATTCACTGCCTCTTTCTCTGTTGGTTCCCCATCACTTATATTATTAAACTGAGAAAACATATTTGAATATTATATAGAACAACATCTTCAGGTAGCCAACAGAGAAAGCTCTTTCTCTAGCTTGATAAATATATTGCATCGTTCTACTTGCAACAGAGAAAGAGGTTGTGAATGAAAATTCTGGGTCTGGGGAGAAGTTCTATGATTCAGTAGCTTGATAAAGTCGTTGAAATAGCTTGATTCAGTAGCTTGTGAATGAAGATTCAAGGTCTGGCTGGGAGTTCTACAAGAACCTGGAAAAAATTGTTCTCGGGAAATTATGGCATATGTCTCATACTCCAGTTCC
>JAOWBR010155491.1:2609-12920 GCA_028571145.1 Dionaea muscipula
AAATATACAAATAATGAGAAAGGAAATCGGCTGTATCACTTAGTATGCTCTTAGCTTGACGAGGGAGAGGAAAGGAGTGAATTTTATAAAATATCTCGACTGAACTTCCGACTTTTTTAGTTTTTTTTAAAAAATAATCCTTATTAATAAATAATATGAAGTCTTTGTCTTTTTAGAAAAAATGGTGAGTATTGCACTGAAAAAGTAGTATATGTCCCATCGACACAATATTGGGAGAAAAAGAGGATCAAATATATAAGTTCACACCTGGAAGAACGCGGCTAACCAGGCATGGGAGAAAAAAAAAGGTATATGGTAGCTCAACACAACATCATCACTTATATCCAGATTTTTTCAATCACTTTATGGTAGTTATAATATATCAAGACACCAACCAATCATTTTATCTAAAATCATTTGTCGAACCCCTTTTCCTCATACTTTCTAATAAATGATCCGTCTAACGTACACGTCTCGATAAAATTTACTTATCTAAAACGATTCTTTATTTCTATCAACCCACATTAATCCAATATAAAATATTCACCAATCTCTCTAATCTCTTATCATCTTCAATAAACAATCCTAACTATTTAAACTTATTCATCCAACAAATACTCCCTCCATCGACCATTACTTGTGGGGTATGAAAGAAAAGTACTTGGGAGTTTGATGTATATAAAAACTGAACGTTATGTTGCTTGTAAGTAACAGAGAATGGATAACAAACGCATAAAGCAGTTTCAAAAGACAAAGACACTAAGTGTTCTTCCAGCCTACCAAAATGAGGTACTCAAACTCAATAACAACTGACTCTGCCCACAAATGATGGAGCATAGATAGAAAATACTAGGCGTCAACATGAGAAAGAATAGAAACCACACTCGAAGGCACGGACAATCTCATTCTTCCTCGGCGATCTTTCCTTTCTCACTGACATAGATCCCATCAAGGAATTTCCTGATATCTTTGTTCTTCACATGGCATTTCTGTTTTCAACAAGGACATTGGCAAAATCAGAAACCAACCAAGTAAGCATATCAACAAAAAAAAAGCAAGATCGACGAGACACAGATGGTACCTGATTAATCAACGCAGCAGATCTCGACACAAGCTCTACATCATTCCCATCCAATACAAGTTCGTCTTTGACCTTCTCAGACCGGACAATTGTCACCCCGTCAAGCATGTCCACCTTTCTCACCTGGTGGTGTGTAAACATAACCAGGTAAGTGTGATGAGTGATGAGTCTTTTTATGATTTGTGAGTGATCTCGTGTTTTAGTGACTAGACACCGGAGTCCACATCTCACAAACAAATCTTAAAACAAAAATTCTCTCAAAACAACACAGATGTAAGAAATAAGAATTTGATTAGATTGCTATCGGTTTACAAATAAGAATTTTCCATACATGATCCATGATAGGGACTTAAAACCAACAAAACAATCTCCAACTAGACTCACATGGTACCTCATGGATCACAAATGATTAACCATCTACTGCAATAGGGATGAGGGAAAGCCCCACTTTGCTATAGCAGGTCCATAATCATACTCTCACACTGGTGAAAACCCATTACAACAGGGACAATTTAAGGAGGTGAAAACCCACCAAGGCTTAAGAGCATCAAACAAAACCATATTTTTGGTGTGTATCGAATGAATATTTGACTATAAGTTTTTCTTATAAGATAGACTTGGAGTACGAAGTTTGTACATCAAAGTGGCTCCTAATGCCACTAGGCCAAATAACTAAACAAAGTGAATGAATATACGCTCGGCAGACCCATACACGCAATCCAAATGCTAGAATATCGAGAACCAGAAATCTGAATTCCACAACTAAATTATCAGCCATAAAAACCATAACAAATAAATAGTTGAAATCGACTCCAAACAAATCATTTCAACAGAAATAAAGTACTAAGATACGCAAGACATGCACAAACGGGGATTTAAACTAGTTCTTAACACGTTGATATGGTTACCACTCATCGGAAGCAGATGAAACACAGGTTAAGTTAAAGACAATGAAACACAACACAACAGGGAAAACACCCAAACAAAGATAAACCAGCACCACTATTTCATATAATTCAAAAATAAACCCAGAGGGTTCAAGGCCCTCTTGAGTCAAGAGCAAAACAGAAATTAAACCAGAAATGCATTCTTCCAAACTTCATAACCAGGATTCAATATCACCAACACAACACCACAGAAAGCACTAAAAATCCACATTTGATCTTCCACTTCAAACTAAACTAATCTATCGTTATGCACAAACCATTCCCCAAAACCACAGCAACCAAACCAAACGAGGCCACCATAAACTCATATCAATATGCAAACAGCAAAGCAATTACTGAAACCAATCACATTTTTGATAGAAATCCAAAACCCAGAAGCGAAAATATATATATAAAAAGAAGCAGGAATTAAATCGGATAGCAACAAAAGAAGAAGAAGATCGGGTTAGGATTACCCTCTTCTCCCCAAGGAAGTTACGGATCTCGATGCCCTTGTTGCCGCTAGTGATACTAGCATTGATGGGAAAGTGAGCATACACCATCCTCATCTTATACCGATACCCTTTGGTGACGCCGGTGATAAGATTATCAACGTGGCTAAGGGCGGTACGGATGGAGGCGGAGGTCTTGCGGGAACCGAACCAAGATTCGATCTTCAACTTCTTCTTTCGGGTTTCCTCGTCGGTGATGAGCTGAAAGTCGAGGTTGAGGTGCTTGAAGTCGCGGGACAACTTCCCACGAGGACCTTCCACTTCGACTACCTTTGCGTGGACCTTGATGGTTATCCCATCGGGGATGTCCATCGTATCTGATTCCAGAATGATCTTCATTTTCCTCCTTCTCCTCTGTCGCTCTGCCCCCTCGTGACCCGAACCGAGCTCTCTCCCTCCCTCTCTCTGCTCTGGTCGTCTCTGTGCGTGTAGATGTATGGAGGCGAAGCGAGAGAGAAAACCCTATAATAAGGATCCTATGCAAAACCCTAGACTGGAAAATGATGCCAAGATGTCGGGTTAACCCATTTCACTCTTGATGGACCCGGCCCATTTTATATATGGAAAATCATAAATTTTTAGATCAAATTTTTTTTATATATGTATTAAAAAAGCACTAAATCCACTGAATAATTTGTCACTGTAACAATGATCCAAAGTGTCATCATTATCGGCTAGGCCAAATCTCACTACTAGACTAGTACTAGCAGGTATGATCGATTATACGTAATTGTATTCATTATCAACTAAATTATATCCTATTAAATGAGATCGATCACATAAAATTACATTTTTTAATTTATATGGTATTGACTATTGAGTAATCGTATGTATGATTTGTTACAGTATTTTAAAACATATTATAGTTAAGATCTAGTTCTCCTAATTCTCCTATGGCACTGCAAACAACTTCATTATCCTAAACGAAAAAATAAAATGTGATTTAAAATATATAAGTCAAAAAGGATAAAAAAAATACCAATACACAAAAGTCAATCTCACTTGGCCGTCTTCGATAAACAGATGGTTGTCTTCATCATCATCATCTTCTTCCCCATACTCATCGTCTAAAATTTGGGAGATGTTATTTTCAGCATCAAAAATTCTTATGCCATCACATTTTTATCATATAATTTTTTCATTATTAGTTACATCACCACGTAAAAATACCGGATTATTTCTGCATATTACGATCACTCTAACCGAAATATTTTTGTGGATTAAATATTTTGATTGTATTGAAAGAAATTTTTGAGTGTTTATTTGAATATACTTTTTAATCATTTTACACAAATATATTTTTGTTCGACGTAAGTAAATCTCGTGTGGAATTTCCCTGAAAGTTAATATGCTCAAATCATCGAAAGTAATATGCTCAAAATTTTCAACTAATTATCTAACATTTTATGATCAAATTAAGATTCATACATTTCACTAACGATATTGGCATATTGCTGGTCCGGTTGGCCTCCTCAGTTTTCCACACCTCAAGCCCTAAAGTCGGCAAATTCGAGCTGCTCAGTGCTCTGCCCCGCTTCTCTCAATTCAATTTCAGGTATATATGATTCATCAACACTCAAATTTTCTTCTTTTTTCCTGGCTATTCTTCATCAACACTCAATTGATGGATTGATGGATCAATCCATCAACCGATACCATGGTTGAATAGCATAAATGATTCCTGTAATGGGGTTCGACTTGGATCGACGAGGCTGAACTTGTTGGTGATGATATTGATATTCCTGTTTTCTAACCCGGATCTCCGCTTTGCTTGTAATTACTCTCATACATGCTTGTTGCTGGGATTATGAGGGGTGGTGGGTGACTAACTGTGTGGGGATTGAGCACTATATGGTGAATTCGGGCATCTAATTCTAGGTTCCTTCATTTTCCTCGGGTTTTTTTACTACTCAAAACTGCAACCGAACCAAATAAAGTTTTTTAATCCATAAGATGGGATGGGCCGTTCATGGGTCATAAGATTATTAAGAAATCAACTCTATCAAAAACGTTACACGTCTGATTCACTTTTTTGTTTTAGGATTTCTTACATCCCTTTGATCCGAGTATTTTTAATACATTAAAACTTACCTTGATTTCGTGTCGTTCAGGAGAAAATAGTCGATTGTCGTAAAAGGTAAAAGGTAGGAGAACTAACAAAAAAATAAAAAAAACAAAAAAGAAGAGAGAGTACAAGGGAGAAGTGATTAGTAGGTGAAGATGTGAATATGTGTGGCTAGGTAATATGATTATGTTGATGATGATGAGAAATAGAAGAACTGTTTTTCCTTGCTTCATGCATACATTGGGGGCATCAAGAAATCCATGCATCATCTAAGTCTCTCTTCACTCGGTTTAATAACCTTGTTTGCTTACCTTGCAATTTGATTGTATGTGACGGGGCTCGACAAATGAAGTTGGCGTATTTTGGACCGACCAAAGGGCATAATAGTTACACCGAGTTTCCGAAGATATCGACCAAAACAGAGATCTTAAGTGTGCCTAAGAAACATGAGCCAGAATAGAAGGAAAAAGAGTACAGGCACAGGCACAGGCACTTCAAATGATGAGGTGGAAGAGATGCTGAGGGAAGCAGAAGATGCAATGTTGTTGAAACTCACTCTCAACTCCCACATGGCTCATGTCAAGCCCTCTGATCTGCACCCAGATCTACACTCTCGATTCCAAGCCCTCAAATCTGGTTCTGCAAATGTGAGAAAGCCAGGGAAAGTGGACAAGAACGAGGCAGCATTGGATACAGACAAATTCAAGGAGGAAGATAACGAGGATGATTTGTTTGCAAGGTTTGCGGCTCTGAAGGCCTCCATACCCAAACCTTCCTCATCCTCCACGGGATCCAATCAAGGTCAAGGGGATGGTTGTGGCCAAGTTGACAAGTTTACTGTTGATGGGAGCTTCCTCAATGAAGGCAAAGTTGATGAGCATTGTGATGATCATGAGGTTGAGGTTCAGAAAATTATAATGTGGGCAATGGACGCTGCTCGTCTTGATCCATCCCCTTCTTCTGATGATGAAGAAGAAGAAGAAGATCATGGTTCCAATAGTTGCAATGAAAGTGATGATGACGACAAACCTAAAACGAATGCCAAGGCGACTCGGTAATCTAGATAATATCTTTCATGTTCTTGTCAAGTAGTCTCATTTGATCCACTCATTTCTACACTACTTTTTCTTGTAATTTTTGGTTCATTTCGACATTCATATTTCTTAACGGGCTGGCTACCGGTAAATCTGTTGAATCTAAACCGCAAGACAAATCTATGGTGCAAGGATTATTTTTCAATTCCCTTCCATTATTCAATGAATGAATACAAGAGGTAGCTTCAACTAAAACCTATTTCCCAGTATCTTGTTCCCTGTCAACCAGGTTCTCAACTTTCCTGCTCTATGATGTAGTAGTAGTAGTAGCTATAAACAATCAAAAAATGGCAAGAACTGGATGAGAAAAACCTAAAACAGCACTACTAGGACTGGAAAGGAAAACACAAAAAATGCACAAGTAAATTGTTCATGTCAAAGTCAGATTTCTAGCTGCCAGTCAAAAAAGCATCCTCCAGACGCACTGAAATAGGAAACCTGAGGGATAAGATAACACAGCACAGGAAAATCTTGGTTAACAAGAGAATAAGATTCGTAAGGGCGCAACAGGATAAACGAATAACGGGACTCACTGCTTATATCTTAGACAACAGGACTCGGTCGTGTCAAAGACAGCATAGAATACACTGATATTCCAGACAAGCACTCAAAATTTAATATGGATAGTAGCTGCTTCAGGTAAGGTAACAAAGACTGTCACATTATATGAATACATGTCTAAAACTGATGATTTTTTGGAGGCACCAGGTCAGATGTTAACTGACATACCTAGAAGGAGATTATAGCTCGTCGTGGTATTCATAGTCGTCTTCATCGCTGAAGATAGCGCTATAAAAAACGTATGGATTATCAACCATCTCTGTTAGAGTGAGACGCCCATCTTTATCGGTGTCAGCCTGAAAAAAATGCAACAATGTAAAAGTGTATCACTTCTCCCATCAAAAAGCCGCAACACACAAAATGGCGTGCAACGCTTAAACAATAAAAAAAACAGCTCCAACCTCCTTTCTCCTCCCTTCTGTCCGACAGACTGGGGAGGAGGAGAGGGATGCCGCTGAAATACCCACAACTTTGACCACGGGAATCACACATGTAAGGAAGCAATTGTTAATTAATGACTGAACCATCTAAGAAAATTCCTTGAACGGTGCTAGCAGCTAAGATTGTCAAAATCATTACCAAATCATTACAGCTGAGATAATTTAATATCGCTAGCAGATATGGATGCAAGGTATAAGTGCACAACTGTGTGAGAAGAATTTTCAGAAGGGATACAAAAGTACTTCAGCAGCCTCCCACCACAAGCTAATGGTTTACTAACACAGTATTAAAGCAAGCTATGACCTAGTCTTCGTGAGTCTTAATCCGGTAATCCCTATGAGTAACTATATTCAGCAAGGTGACAGAAGAGGGCATGCGCAACATTCATACTTCAAGCCCAAAGGATATTCACACGTGTAACAATTCAAACCTAACTAAGCTTAACCACACGCTGAAACACGATCCCTGAACAGAAAGAATATGATTAAGAAGCTTAGCTTAAGTTAGGATTGTTAATGGAGAATGTAGCCTTCTTTGGTATTAATGTGGTATCATTTTGGGCTTGGCTTCAATCGGTTTAGCTGTCTTCATTTTATGCCATGAACCCATCTTGGGTTATGTTGGGTTATGCTATTTAATTGTGAGGGGTATCACACAAGCCAGTAGCCAGTCGGGCAACTCGGGCCAGCAATCTTACATGAATATTTATGAGAAAATATGCAACCTTGGAAGCAAGAGAATTTGAGAAGCAAATGATGATATTAGACAAGGGAGACGACAAAGTATTGCAAAACTACAGTGATGATGCTTGCAGAGCTGTAATGCTGGTACGCCACATCAGCAACTTGCAACAGCAGTCCTATACTTTATTAAACTAGCATAACAACTAACAAGAAAAACATGGCCTGCTAATCTCCACACTATTGAGCAAGCAGAATAAACTCTCTACTAGAACCCATGATTTTCAGATTATATGCACAATAATCTACCCTAGATCCCAGCAGATAATTTGGGTTCTGAAGTCCTATTCGGAAGAAAGTTGACCTCCGGAATAATGTATGAAGATAACAATATGTTTCCACTACAATGGAAGAATCATCACTCCTATGTGGTCATTATTTGCAAATACAGATAAAAATAAATGCAATCGTGCAAGTACCTGTGATATAATATAGTCTGCCTGTTGCTTTGCATAGTAACGCTCTGATGGCTGAAGTTTTCCAATAATAGGTAACAATTCTGTGCCCGACAAGAAACTGTACACAAGAAGCATAAAATAGATGCACAAATTTATAATTTACGGGATTTGTTCCTCATAATTCTACTCCATACTTCCCTTTCCCATGCAAGTCATGTTTTGGTCATATTTCCAGAAGAAAAATTCAGTGCATAAGTGAATGGTTGAAAAAGGTACCCATCAGCATCTTTGTCAATCTGAGAAAACAACTTCCTTGCTGGAGCCTCGCCAGAATCATCTAAATGGCTTGAAGAATTATGACCTTCATCATCGTAGTTCCTCACCAAATCAAACAGCCCATGGAAAAACTCATTAAAATTAACCTTTCCATCCTTGTCTGTGTCTCGTTCCCTAAAGAGAACAAAATACATTGAGAAGACAATGAGAAAAACCAAATATGATTGAGGTTTGGGGAAACCCCAACGCATTCAGGTCTAGTGTACTTAGGTAGAACAATGTGCATCCTAACACTGGAATGGCACAGAAGAGAAATTTGACAAATTTGATAATTGTCTTGCTTTTTGTTTCTGCCATTTGTCACAAGCTATAATATTAACCCCCATGCTAAGGTAAATAATGGGCTAAGGGGGAGAAAACAGCATAAACAGGAAAACGCAAAAATCATAGAAGCTGCCAAAAACCAAAGTACCTAATTTCTTCCTGGCACAGCCACTCAAGTAATTTAGGGTTCTTTGTGTCAGCTAGATGCAAAAAGCTGAAATATCACCCAACAAAAAATCCATGTCAATTGGAGTAGCAAGATCTTATTGGGATATAAAATTCTATTAACATAGGCTTACTCATTGAACTCTGTAAGATTCAAAAGGCCATCACCATCCATGTCGGAAGCATTAAAATGTTCCTCTTTCCAACAACCCATATCATACCCGAAATTGCTATCTGGTAAGCGAATGAAATTAGTAAGAAAGGAAAAGTACACCTCATAAAAGGGAACATATAAAGAATAAGATGGAACTAATATACTCATCTCACAACAATTTAGTTGTACTTCAGACAGAGAAGATCAGTAGGCTATGACAATCATGAAAACTAGGATTAAGGAGTGAACAATGTAACAACCACTTAGGAATCTGAGGAAACAATGTTCTTCGGGAGAAAGAAGGGAAATCTAATGAATGAAATGGGATGAGAAGCAAAAAAATGATTCCCAACCTGGAGGAGAGCAAACAACAGCAGAAGCAATTTTTTTTTTGGTAAACCAATATTAATGGATTGAATACCATAACGTACTACAATGGAAGAAACTATGGGCTTATTGGAGAAACAAAGGGGAGGGAATGGGAATTGGGAGGTAGAGAAGGTTCACAAACCTAGATGAGAACAATCAATTGGGCAATCGATTTTTCTGTAAACAAATATTGATTCGTACTATCATGGTGTACTACAACTGAAGAAATTCTCGGTTTATAAAGAGCAAATAGAAGTTAAATGCTCATAAAGGAAATAAAAATAACGAGATACTAAAAGATAACAAAGAATAAAATCACTTGGGCTTAAAGAGGTCATCCATGCAAACATGCCAACCCTAATGAGGTCTTCTGACTCACCTCTTACTTGAGGGGCTATTAGTCCTGCTAGTTTATGCATTTAATGAAGTTTCTTATTAAGTGAAGAAAAGATACTTTGAGTTCCCTAGAGACTTTGCAACCAAATTAGGCAAGAAACAATTGCATCACCCATATGCCCGTCACGGTTACCTCCCTTCACCCAATTTTTTGCTGGAGTTTCAAGTACCTACGACTACCAAAATGTCCTTAACTACATTACCATGCTTGACGGCAACTAATTCTGCTAGTTTATGGATTGAATGACGTTTCTTATGCAGTGTAGAAAAGGTACTTGAGTTCCCTAGCGACTTTGCAACCAAATTAGGCAAGAAACCGTTACATCACCCATATATCACGGAGGCCTCCAGCCTCCCTTCAACCAACAGTTGCATTCTTTAAGTATTTACCATTACAATGTCCTTAATTACCTTATCATGCTTATTGCCTAATAGTTGAGTAAAGGAAGTCACTTAACAACAAAAGTAGTATAAAATTTTGGGCAGAAAGTTTCAAGGAATTGATACTAAAAATGGCCATTGCATTGAATAATTGCTGATGATTAAGGACTCAAACCAAGGACCTGGAATTCAAAAAATGTCAAAGAACCCAAATGCAAAGACATTGCAATAGAGGACAGGTTGTGTTTTTCTAATTAAAGTAGGCTAAAAACCTAATATCTCAAAGCAAATTAGGCATAATTTTTTTGACTGTTCGACAATTCTACAACGGGTTGAAAGAGAAGAAAGAACAATCAAATGCGTAATGTAAATGGACAGTTCCCTACTCGAAAGATCTGGCCAAGTTGACGTAACTTTTAAATGGACAG
>JAOWBR010155502.1:0-12917 GCA_028571145.1 Dionaea muscipula
AGATGGATAGTCGCTTTGGAGGAATGTTGTTACATGTCTCAGAGCAACATGCTCTCTTATTCAGGTGTTAAGATTGGTAGACTCGGATGAAAAATCAACCATTGGTTTTATTTATCATGCAACAAGGAGAAAATCAAGTCTAATTTCAACAATGAAAGGAAGAGGTAAATCATTTAAATTAGATTTTATAGTTAATAATTGGGAAAATATCATAATTCCCTCCAAACGTTCACTCGATTTTTACAAAGCATTCTAAACTATTAATTTTTTTAAAAATCCTCCAACTATCATTCTGTTAACAAAATAACCTTCAACATTAAATATCTTGATAGAAATCTAGCGTGGCCAGTTGACCACTAAAAGGAATATGGTGTAGCTAACTGATGTGACTAATTCGATTTTCTAAAACATTTAACGACGGATGTCATTTTTTTAACAGAATGAAAGTTGAATAGTTTTTAAAAAAATTAAAAGTTTAGTATTCTTTGTAAAAATCGAGTGAAAGTTCGGATGAAATTATAATATTTTCCTTAATAAATTATTAATTGCTCTTGTTAGTTTATTCATATTGAACATACCAACCTATTGAATACAATGTACTAACATTTTATATTACTTTTTGTAGCTACGAGAGTATTTAATGATAGTAGGGAGGTTCAAAGATACTCTTTTAATCCTTAGTTTCATTATAGTCCTAGTTTTAAAGCTGATGCTGATATTAAAATTCGACTATATAATTGTCTAGAAAGTAGAAAGGATGGTCCGTGATTCCAATGAGAGCTATAAGAAAGACATTCAGTTGGAAATTCAAAGATGCAACAGGTATATTTGGCAAGGAAATTTCTAAAGCAATAAGAAACAAGAAACATCAAGCAAAATGGTGGGACTCCTTTGGAGATGAATGCCTCAGTTGTAAAGGTCTGCCGTTCGAGTTTTGAGTTTAACTTGTGGTTCTTAATGTGATGAGTGTAAGTGAAGTGCATTGAGACGGTAAGATTTATTTTCATTTCTAGATTTCCTAAACCTTTCCTCATATAACAAAGAGTTCATTACTTATATAGTCTTTTTTTTTTTTTAGGTTCATAGCAAGCAAAGAAATCACTTGCACCAAAAGAAGATTGATTTGGTATTTGCTACATATAACTTGAAAATGAAACATAGAGGATTGAAGCAAACTCGCAATGAACAACATAGGTTTTTTTTTTTTTATGAAATTGACTCCAATGATGATTGGTTTGCTGAATTCAGCAAGTTTGAGTGGTATTAATGTCCTTCACCGTGATATGCAAAATGGGGTTACTGAGCGTAAAAATCGCCCTTTTAGAAGTCACCCGAGCTCTTATGTCCCGCATGTGTCCCTAAGGTGTTTTGGAGTGAGACAATTTTGACTGTCACATAGTTGACAAACCGTATGCCATCATTTCATTTCAGGGGGGAATTCTTTTTCGTGTTCTATTTCCACACACCACCCTCTACATCCTCTTTCCTTACGTATCTTTGGATGTACTTATTATGTTAAGGATATCTATCCTGTCCTTACCAAACTCAACCCCAAATCCTTAAGATGTATTTTCCTGGGCTACTCCCGTGCTCAAAGGGCTATAGGTGTTATTCTCTTAATTTGGGACGATTTTGTGTGTCTATTGATGTTACATTTAATGAGTCTATGCCTTTCTTTTCTTCCGCGCTTGTGTCCTCATCTTCTCTTGATGGTCCTTATTAGTCCGTATCTACGAGTGATGATACATGGTCTATGAGCATGTTTCACGTCAATCCGTGTTCCCTACCTCACCTCTACCTCTACTATCATCTTCTTCGTCTCCTCCACCTCATGTCCATCGAGTTTACGTTCGTCGCCCTCGTTCGATCATTACCTCCAGTATTGATTTACTTCTAGTCTTGGTGGATTCTCCTCTTGTAGCTACTCCTGAGCCCAACCCTGCCGATCCTGCTTGCTTCTCCGTCATCAGATTTCTCTTCCGCTACTCCGTCATCGGATTTGGAAATTTCTATTGCTCTACGAAAGAGCAACGACAGTGTGCTATTTATTCTCTTTCTACTCATATATCGTATGTTGGTATTTCTTCTTCCTTACATGCCTTTATCTCTGCTCTAGACTCTGTTACTATTCCTTGCTCTTTATCTGAGCCCCTCTTCTCGTGGGTGGAAGCAAGCGATGGAAGCAAGCGATGATGAGGAGCTGGAGGCCCTTGAGACCAATCATACCTGAGATCTTGTTCCTTTGCCCCCTGGCAAGAAGACTATTGGATGTAAATTGGTGTTTGTGATAAAGATGAACCCGAATGTTCTGTTGTTCGCCTCAAGTCCCGCTTGGTGGCTAAAGGGTATGCTCAGATTTATGATATTGACTACACCAATACATCTTCTCCTATGGCCATGTTGCCCTTTGTTCATCTTCTGATTTTTCTCACGACCTCATATCATTGGTCTTTACATCAGTTGAACGTGAAGAATGTTTTTCTTCATGAAGATCTCACTAAAGAGGTATACTTGGAGCAACCTCCAGGGTTCGTTGCTGAGGGAAAATGTGGACGTATATATCGTTTAAAGAAGGCTTTGTATGGACTTTGGTCTAAGGAGATCAGCAAAAGACCATTCAGTGTTCTATCAAATTCTAGTGACGGATGCATTCTTCTTGTGGTATACATTGATGATAATATTATCATTGGTAGTGACAACGAAGGGATTGCTTCCCGAAAGACTTTTTTTAAGGTCATTTCCACACCAAGGACCAAGGATCGTTAAGTATTTTCTAGAAATTGAGGTGTCTCGCTGCACGTGACACTTTTGCCTGCACATGGTGATGTGTTTGATAATCCAAATAGTGCAAGCGATTGGTGGGGCAGCTGAATTATCTCGTCGTCACTCGTCTTGATATTGTTTTCTCAATCAGTATTGTTAGTCAATTTATATACAGATACGGATTTAATCCATGGATTGTCCACGTTTATGAAATATATTAAAAAAAATATTTTTATTTCTAGGAACTAATGGATCGGACAAAATAACAACCACCCAGCAAGTTCAGCAACAAAATAGTAGCAGCAACAAACCAAAAAACAGCAAAAATAAAATAGCATCCAACAACCACCATCCAACAAGTCAGTAACCATCGAGCAAGTCAATTGACTATCGAGATTCGAGAACCAAAAACAAAATGAATATGAAAAGAGATAAATCATAGACTCATAGGTGCAATATTTTACTATTTACTATTTTTCTTTTCTTATAATTAGTTAATTTAGTAACTTTAGTTTTAAGAAAAATAAGAAATAAAATCTCTATTTTTATTAGTTTTAATGTTTTATAATTAGTTAGTATTATTTTTATTTATTTTTAATTTTTGACCGGATCGGATCATATTAATCCGCGGATTACAAAATGTAATCCGTTTCTAAACCGCGAGTCACGGATAGATAATTTTTTTAATCTGTGTCTGAACCGCGAGTCCACAGACATGCTCTAAACGGATCGGATCGGACCGGACCAGATTCATGGTTTACCGGATTTTTTGAGCAGTCCTAAATTTATGTTTAATCTGCGATGCGACTTTGTGGAAGCAGTTGTGCATATTCTCAAGTACATCAACGAAGATCCTAGTCAAGGGTTGCTTTTTAGTAATCATGATCACAGGCGCATTGAGGGCTTTTGTGATGCAAAATGAGCCGACTCACCATTTGATCGAAAGTTCATTACTGGGTATTGTGTCTTTATTGGTGAAAATCTAGTGTCGTGGAAGAACAAAAAACAATATGTTGTTGTCAGGTCTAGTGTCGAGGTCAAGTATCGTGTCTTACCCCATTTGACTAGGTGATATTACCTATCTTCATCAATTACTTGATTAGGTAAGGTATCTTGCTCTAGGCCTGCTGAGTTGTGGTGTGATAATCGGTTTACTATTCACATTGTGTCCCACTCGGTATTTCATGAGCGAACTAAGCATATCGAGATAGATTGTCACTTCATGGAAGAGAAGCTACAGACGGTGATATTCAGTTGAGGCATGTGAAGATGAGCGAGCAGCATGATAAGATAAGCCTCTTTTGGGGAATAGGGTCGAGTATGTTTGTAACTAGTTGGACATGATTAACATCTATGATCCAACTTGAGGAGGAATGTTGTGAGTATTGGGTCTGTTGTGAGTGTTGGGCTTGTTGGGTGTTAATACGTAATAGCTCACTATAAATATATTTCTAGCCTCATTTCGAGGCTAAAATTTTCCCTTAAATTCTTATAACAAAGATAATTTGTACATTTTTTCTCCCAAATTCAGATTGGAATTACTAAGCATCTGTTTACGTGCAGCAGTAATTTGCAAGTTTTGAATGACCATGTGCTCCTGGCACTGTATAAAGAGCTGCCAGATAACCCAACAAGATTTTCCATGTTTGTCTTGTTTAGCTTCTTTTGCTGAAGTCACATATATTTTGCAATTGCTTTATCTGCCTAAGTGATGTAAATACTGTACTTTTCCATTCGGTGTGACGTGTAATCCTATTTGCACCCACTCAAATCCACTCTTTTTGGTTTATTGGAAGAAAACAAGGAAGATAAAGACATTTCAGATAAACCCCCAAAATTAGACAAGTAGAAAAGAAACAAGATGAGAGGATGAGAAGCTGAGACAGCAGCATCTCAAAAGAATAAAGGCAGAAACAGGCTGATGAATAGCACAACACTACAGGAAAAACATACCTGAAAATGTCGTATCAAAGGCAGACCTTTCTTCCGTCTCTTCTCCCGCCAATGTTCATAAATGATTTTAATCACTTCTGATGGTCCAACTCCTACCAGTAACTCCTCTAGTTCTTCCAAGGAAAAAAGCTCTCGTTGCTGGGCATATGCAACTTTCTCCAACATATCCATTACCTTCTCAAACATCTCATCTGAAACATGACTCAGGATGAGATCTGAGGATCTCGCATCGGAGATCCAACGCTCATCATCACTATCCATATCATACAGGACATGGGATAGATTCATTGCCATATCAACGTCAGTTTCAACCTGCTGGAAATATTTCAATGCAGCACGTACAAATGGAATTTCTACTCCATTCTCTTCACCTCTCTCGATAAGACGAACCCCAGGAATGGGGATATTTTTCACAAGAGCAGCACGCATGTTTCGATTATAGCATTCTTCATGCATCTCCTTGAACAGTGTCCATTGGGTCCTCTCTGGGAACTCCAAAGCCCACTCCTTTCGTCCTTTCCACATCATTGCATGAGTATAGCGATTTACAGATCCTGGCTGTATAAAATGATGAGCCTTATAAGAATACTTTGCAGCCCCTGAGATCTTTACAACAAGCCTCCACTCATTATGATCAGCAAGCTCAAGAACAACCCTTGCCCCACATTCTCTCCAACCTCTATCTGGAGCAGTGACTAATAAATTTGCATCACATGATAACATGTCTGTTTCACAACTTTTTGTAGCATCAGAAGTCAACTTCTCACTGGCTCTTCTGATACGTTTAAGAGAAAATCCTTTTGAATGTTGAGCACTGTTTGTTGGGCTGGTATCATAGTTTCCAGAAGGCAGAGAATAAGAAACATGAGTCCTTGGCTTCTTTGGTCCATTGCCGAACCCATTGTGGATGAATCCTGCTTTTGAATCAGGCAATACATCCAACATGCTTCCCATAAAAAAGGAGCCTGAACTGGCAATGCCATCTCCATGCCATGTTATTGAACCATTGGCCTCTGGACTGAAGGTAACACCATCAGTCACATTCCAGGCTAATTCAGAAGAGTGCTGGCCATTGAGTCTGCTGCATCCAACAGTTGTTTCAGGTGGATCAAATGGCAAAATTTCTACAGTAGTGCCATTAATTGGACAAGATCCAGTCTTGCCTTTAGCTGAAAGGGAAGGATGGTTAGAATCTGAAGTTTGTTGCAGAATGGATTGTTGAACATCAGTTTCACTAGCTTCTGCCATCTCTTCCTGGATAACATTAACAATTAAACTTTCTTCATAATGAGAACGGTGGTTCAACAGTTGAGCAATCACTTCATCACCATCTTGACCTGCGGATATATCATCATTCTCTATATCAGAGATCGAACAAGACAAAGATACTTGTTCACTCTCTGATGAATCCCTTGAAAAGGCACCTAAATTACTCCCAAGGGAACAACTTGTGCTAGAGTTAGCCAACACTGGAGAGCAGCCCAGGTTTAGAGAACCAGCAGTTTTCAAATGTTGTGTCAAACAGCTCGAACCCTCCCCCTCAAAATGGACACAAGGAATAGTGCGTTCCATAAGCAGCCCGAGATGCAGATTCAGAAAGAAAGTAGGTGCTGCAGAGAATAACAGAGCAAATGGAGGGAGCCTCGAAGTCTTCTCATAGCCAGTGGATGTCTTCTCATCATTTTTCGAGGTGAAAGCATGCAACATCATGCCAACAGATCGACCCGATTGTCCATCAGATATTCTTCTCCTTCGTTGACTGAAGATCTCACCTACATCCTATTCATAAAAAAGAATCAAATGGATTTAGATATTGAACATACCGGTGTTGTAATTCTTATTGCCAATAATTTTGAATCAGAATCCACAGGACAACGTTGTAGCACTGTTTTCAGGTTCAGAGAAATATGTATTAACTTGTCAACAACTATACATATTCCAGAGGTGGAAGCAATAATTATCAACATTCAGCACCAAAGAAATACTAAGTATAGAAAATAAAATAAAAATTTCATTGTCCCCTTAAGTAATGGATGAGTTTTTAGGGTGACAACTATATCCCTGAAACCAAAGCCCCGCTCAATGAGTCACACAGAATGAGATGCATACTTTGTACTACTTGAAAAGTGATCCCACTACGCTAAATTCACAGGGATTAATCCAAAAATCTATCGGAAGAAAAGAGCAAGAAGTTTAAAAGTTCAACCCTCCATCACACAACCCACCCCTCCCAAAAAAGAAATATAAGAGAGTGAAACAGCTTTGACCGGCATAAACAAACTGCATTGGCAAAACAATTACCCTGTTTTGCTTGGGAGGTGTAGATGGAGTTGACAAAGGACCATCAGCTTGGTACATGTACATACAGCCATCACACCACCTGTTGTTCACAATATAACAAAGTACTCTGCTACCTAGTCATTCAGCTTACTGAGCATGTATGTGCAAAAACAAGAAAACGACATTTGCATGCGCAAAAAAAAACCAAAGGAAAAGAAAAGAAGGGCAAAGGCCCTAAATATCACATACAACCCTCACTCACTTTCAGGCACATCAATGGAGCTTTTCTGAAGGAGAATATGGCTACAAGAGAGTTGTGAACTTTTTCTCCCTGAAAGAAAATGGTCCCACAACACATACACACATGCACACCCAAAAAAAAAGAAGGAAACAGCTTTGACCAGCTTAAACAAAGCAGGTTGACAAAGGACCATGTATACCCACCCATCATGCCACCAGTTTTGAAAAGTGTTGTGCCTCCTCATTCTCCAGCTTACAGAAGGAATATGTGCAAAAGGCTAGAAAACAACAATTGCATCAGAAAACAAAAATGAAATGAAAGGCAGAGGCCCTAAATCTAATATAACCCTCTTCAAGGTAGTTTTTTCTTTGATGACTATTTGGCGCCAAAATTGGCTGGCTGAAAAACACCCACCCACCCTACCCCATGAATTGGTGATTGTTCCTATAAAGGATTTGTTGCGTGATTTACAGCGGGCTGGGTAGCATTTCTCGGCAACGGCCACTCCCATTTTCCTGGGCCAGTCTCGAGCCCAATACTTATCCGAAAGCCCGACCCAAAAGTAAAAAAGGCAGTCGTCTCACCTCCGGGTCTCGACTCTTGAGCAGAGCACCATCCGCCTCACTAGTCACTTCTTTGGCCTCGAGGACCACCGCCGCGGACTCGCTGTTCAGAGCAATGCTACGCAGCATTACTTGCTCGGTGTGCATTTCTCGCCGCCGCGTAAGATGACTCGTTCACAAATCGTACGAGAGCGAGATCCAGACCGAGGAGATGAACAGATTATTTGATGGAAGCGATCTTCAATGTGTAGGGATTTTTTGTGAAGATTATGCTATCAGTGGATGCGCTGTGGATCGTCAATGAATCTGTGTTGATGAAGTTTGATTTTGAACAGAGAATAAAAGCAAATTTGTCCGACGAAGCTTATGGATTCTTTTCTGAAGAATGTTATCAAAGCAGCCAACATGATGAAGATGGTCGCTGTATGAGGAGGGGCCAAATCAATGGATAGGGGAAAAAACATGTATGAGTTTGTCCATGAAAGAATTGGAAAAAGATTGAGTAGCTTTTAGTTGATATATGAGTCGGCTACTTGTCCTTTATTGGGCTTGTTGGTACTAATCGTTATCAAGACACTTGCATTCGAGGAACAACGGTTAATGGCTTGGAAAGTCTGCTATAGACAATCACAAATCCAGCCTAACAATTTTCTTTCAAAAGTCAAATGAGACCCTCCAAGAAACTCCATGATTAGCTTCAGAGTTTCTGGTCCAAGTTTTCTTTTTCGATAACAAAAGAGCTGACCTTGATGAATGGTTGAGGATTCTTTACAATTGGTCCATGTTTGTTTTGTCATGCTATGCTATATGGTAACCATCAACATAAGATAACAATTTCATTATGATGAACCTTTTGAATGTTACATGTTGCTAGTTAAATAAACTTAATTGTTATGGAGTCATTTTCAATTGTCCATGATTGGGTTTGAATTGCATTCAAACTTGTGGACTTAAAAGGAAATGATTGTTGAGTTTGATTGTCCAAGTGTTGATAAAGTATCATAGGGTGATGTTGTTCATCTTTGATTGGAAACACATGGCTATTGCTGCAAGCAGTGGTGTATACTGTTTAGTATTTTACCTAAGTTTGTATCTTCTTCCTTTTGTAGGGTGGGGTTAATTTTATTTTATTTTTTTGTCTCGATTCACCAACTGAGGGTTAGATCTATGAAATAGTTTCTGGTACCAATCCAAATTAGAATTGTGTTACCAGAGATCCTTTATATGTGCTTGCTTTGCCAAGCATTCTCTGAGTGCACAAGATGAAGAGTTTCACATTGTTCTCGTTGGTACTGCTGCTCTGTTATTTCCTATTGGCAGATATTGATGGAAGTGATGCCAGCAGCCAAGCTCAGAATCTGATTAGATGGAAGAAGTCCATGAGGTCAGAGAATCATCCTAGTAAAAATTCTTGGTCAGAAGATGAGTTTAACAACATGGATGATTCGTTGGTAGATGTCGGGGATGAGGAGCATTCCTGGGAAGCTGATAAGATATCTGCATTACCGGGACAACCCGAGGGGGTGAATTTTAACCAGTACGGAGGATACGTGACCGTGGATAAAAAGGCTGGGAAGGCACTGTTCTATTACTTTGTTGAATCTCCTCAAGATCCCGAGTCAAAGCCTTTGGTATTGTGGCTTAATGGAGGTAACAAACATCTCTTTCTCATCATCCATTTCATCTTAAGCCTCTCTTACTTTTTGTTATTGCGGTTCCTCTTTACTTATTTATCCTATGGATTAATGTCGGAAGTGAGTGGTGGTTAGACAACAACTGAGTCAGTGGTCAGATACCATATTGAGAAACTCAATTCTTGCACGAAGGTTAACCTTGTTGTAGAAGAGCTTCAAGATACACCCATACGGGATGTGAATTTACATGGCAGACATTATGTGTGTGTGTGTGTGGCAGTAGTATGGTGAGTTTTTTAGGAAGAATAATGTCAACCTTGCGATCTCTTACATTTTTTTTACTGCTGGAACATACAGGACCAGGGTGTTCCTCACTTGGCAATGGGGCCTTTGAAGAACAAGGACCTTTCAGAGTCAACAGTGATGGAGCAACACTTTTTCTGAATCCATATGCCTGGAACAATGGTATGGGGATTGTCTAACTCATTGAAATTAATTTCCCTTTGATTTGTTTCCCTCAAAGACAATAATATTTCTATAAATCTGGCAGTGGCAAATGTGATATTCTTAGAGTCTCCTGCTGGTGTGGGATTCTCATATGGGAATTCATCGGACATCTACAATAACACCGGAGATGAGAGCACTGCCAGAGATGCCTATAAGTTCATTGTTAGATGGCTCGACAGGTTCACCCACTATAAATCCCGGGACTTCTACATATCCGGGGAGAGCTATGCAGGGCATTATGTACCTCAGCTCGCCTACAGGGTTTTCCTTCACAATCAGAAACTAAGCCAGCAAAATAAAGTCAACTTCAAAGGCATAATTGTGAGTGAAAATACCCGTCGTAGTTACCGTTTATGACTGACTGTTTATCTCCTTTTTAGCATGAAAGATAAGAGTTACGGTTATTGATGCTGCAGTTTGGCAATGGGGTGCTCAATAATCCTACAGACAATCTCGGGGACTATGACTACACGTGGAGCCATGCTCTAATCTCGGATCAAACTCATGCCGGAATCCTTCAATCGTGCAACTTTTATGGCAACTATATTTCCAATGATTGTAGTAACTGGCTGAATGTCGCTGAAATTGAGAGTGGCAACATTGACCCTTACGACATATACTATCCAATCTGCTTGAATACTGCTCTATCAAACAGCTCCACTCCTGGATCTGTAAGTCATGAACTTTCCTCAAGTACATACCATGGAACAGAACTTCTCATCCCTCTCTTTCTCTTTCTCGTCGTTTAGTTTTTCATTGCTTTTAGTTTTTGTACTGTTGTTTCATAGATCTATGGATGGAGAAACTCCAATGTGTTTGGAATCTACTCTTATTCAGCAGTCTTTAACAAAAAGAAGAGTTGGCCAATGGCTAGCTAAAATAGTACTACTGGACCTCATCAATTACTTATGTTTCCACTGGCCAACAAAAGTATTCTGGGCTTTCCTTTGATTGTCCCCGTCACACAAAGTAATACCATTTGAGAGGGGAGGGAAAATAAACGCAATGCTTGTGTGCAAGGAGAAATCTGCACACAAATACTCCCTTTCTTGTGCATCTGTTGTTTCATATCTGGGTTTTTCATTTGCTGTCTCTGATTTTATGCTGTCGTGTACGAAAATTTCCGCCAGGTTGACAACTACGATCCCTGCTCGGACAACTATGTTAATGCTTACTTAAATAAGCCTAACGTGCAAGCTGCTCTAAACGCAAGACCGACAAATTGGAGTACTTGCAGGTAAACTTGCTTGTGATTAATTCTTTACCAAGCTTAAATTGGCCCATAGTTTCCTCAACAGAGAAATTCCATTTTTCTGACTTATGTACAACCCTGCAGCAACTTCAACTGGACAGATAGTCCAGATACAGTTCTTCCTATTATACAAACGCTCATCGCCAACAACATTAGAACGTGGATTTACAGGTAAGGTCATCGCATCTCTCGCAACTAATTATGGTTTTTGTGATAAACATCTAGGAGTTATTAATTTTGTCTAAAAACATTTACGTTGTAGCTAGAGTTGGGGGTGTTAAAGATAATCTTCTACCACAACACAAGACTGACCTTTTGGTAGAATCAGTTCTTCAAATTGGTATTAGAGTAGGTGTGTTTAAAGGTCACGAGTTTGAATTATTCAACGGCGGTAAGATATTCACATGAGGATGTGTGTTAAGGTCATCATATTCAAAGGATATTCACTTGAAGATGCTTGGTTAAGATAAACCTTCTATTATAAGGTTAATCATCACACCGTCTCGGTTATATTTCCCATATGATAACTTACACTTTGTGCTATGTATTCAATGTGGTTTTTGCAGTGGAGATGTTGATTCAGTGGTGCCGGTGACATCAACAAGGTACTCGATAAACACCCTAAAGCTTCCCATCAAGACACCTTGGTACCCATGGTACTTGAATCAACAGGTATATAGTGCAGTATAGTATGTGATCTGTTTTATGTATAAAACATCAATCACATCCTCTCATATGTGCATGCTTGATTAGCCAAACAATAACCTACTTGCCTTGAATCTTTCATATGATGAAGCATTATATAATCTTGCCTTGTATGCATTGCGATTTGCAGGTAGGAGGATACGTGGTCGGGTACGAGAATTTGACATATGCTACGGTAAGAGGAGCAGGACATGAAGTTCCGACTTACCAACCGGAGCGAGCATTAGCCCTCTTTTCATCGTATCTTAACGGGACTCTTCCTCCATCATCCTAACCCGGCCCCCGTAGTTGAAGCATCATCATAGAGACCGAGGACAGGAGAACTTTTTAAACCGGCTAATACATTATACATGTAGCGTAACCCCACGGTGCAATCACACTTTGTGATTGTTCTTGTTTAGTTTCTTCCCTTGCTTTGCTGTTGTTATTCATCATATACACATTCATAGAGGAGGTCAATTGTAGTACTTGTCAAAGTATTTGATTCTCTCTGTCTCTCTTTCTCTTTGTTTTTCATAATCACTTTGTTAGAATAATATGAATTGGTGGATGAGCCCATTGTTCTTAAGTTAATCCCATAGTCCATGTGATGTGATTCCGGTACATGGCCCGAAATCTGCTGTTTTTGTTCTTATTCTTCGTAGAACTGGTAATGACGATTCTTCTCATCCAATTTTGCCTCTTCGCTTGTGAATCGCTTAGGGGCTGTAAATCGAGCCAATGGACTCAGAGCTCGGCTACAGCTCATTAAAGGTTTTATATGTTCAAGTTTGACTCGACTCGGCTCGTCAATATAACGAGTCGATTGCAAGTCGAGCTCGAACTACTCATTAGGTTATAAATCAAGCCGAGTCCGAGCCAAGTAGATCTGAGTATATTTTGACTCGATTTTAACTTGTTAATAATTTATGTGTAGGAGCTATCTCTTAGACTTTCTTTATAATAAAGTTAAATAATTTTTAAAAAATCTATATTACAATGTATGATTGAATCTATTTTTTTTTTTTTTTATTTCACAT